>OU342740.1:175936585-176009560 GCA_910589775.1 Avena eriantha | reverse complement strand
TAGTAACTTAATCCCTTTGTCTCATGATAAATACATGTAGAGATTCGATCATCGTATCCAAATACCTTGTTTGATCTCATTCAACGACATGCACTTTTCTCGTTCCCGTGATATAACATTCTAGTGATCACATCACTTGCTTGCAAGCTATCTTAATGTGATATCACCGAGAGGGCCTAGAGTATATCTATCCGTCATCGGGATTGACAAATTCCACTCTTGATCCATGAGCCTCAACAACACCTTCGTAGCACTGAACCCACCTTTAGTCACCCTGTTATGGTGTGACGTTTGATGTTATCAAGATACTCTTCTACTGTTAGCAATTAACATGATCTCATGGTCTAAGGATAAAGATTACTTCGTATGATGTTATAGCAATATAAACATAATGACTTGATCGAATGCTATACTTCGGATGAATGTCATCACATCATTTCACAAATGCTGTGACTTTGTTATTAACAACATCCAATGTCCATGATCAGGAAACCTTGATCATCTTCTTAATCAACAAGCTAATCTATAAGAGAGGCATAACTAGGAACCCTTTTGTTTATTAAACACACATGTATTGACGTTTCTGATCAATACAATTATAGCATGCAAAATAAACATCTATCATATACGAGGAATACATAATAACAACTTTATTATTGCCTCTCAGGCCATATTTCCTTTAGTCTCCCACTTGCACTAGAGACAATAATCTAGTTTACATAGTGATAAATCTAACACCCATGGAGTTCTGGTGTTGATCATGTTTTTCCCTAGGGAGAACTTTAGTCAATCGGATCTGCTACATTTAGGTCCGTGTGTACTTTACAAATCTTTATATCTCTATCCTTGACATGCTCGCGGATGGAGTGAAACCGGCGCTTAATATGCTTGGAATTCTTGTGAGACCTTGGTTCCTTGGCGTGGGTTTGGCTCCATTGTTGTCACAATAGATCACCATGGGGTCCAATGCACTAGGAACCACACCTAGTTCTGTTATGAACTCCTTCATCCAAACCGCTTCCTACGCCGCTTCTGAAGAAACAACATATTCTGCCTCCGTCGTTGATCCAGCTACCACAGGTTGTTTGGAACTCCTCCAACTAACTGCTGCTCCGTTCAAGAGAAATACATATCCGGATTGAGACTTAGAGTCATCCGGATCGGTGTCAAAGCTAACATCAACATAACACTTAGCGACTAGCTCTTATTCACCTCGTATACAAGAAACATATCCCTAGTTCTTCTCAAGTACTTAAGGATATTCTTGACCGCTATTCGGTATTCCGAACCTGGATCAGATTGGTACCTACTAGTCAAACTAATAGCATGTGCCACATTAGGTCTTGTACATAGCATGGCATACATTATAGAGCCTATGGCTGAGGCATAGGGGATTTTATCCATTATCTCTCTTTCTTCTGCCGTAGCCGGACTTTGAGTCTTACTCAATGTCTTGCCTTGCAACATTGGTAAAAACCCCTTCTTACTTCCGTCCATATTAAACTTCTTTAATATCATATCAAGGTATGTAATCTGCGATAGCCCAATTAGACGCCTTGATCTATCTCTATGATCCTTCACCAAGGGCTTTCATTGAAATTTGCTGTTTAGATAACTTTTAGCACTATTTAAAAGATCAATATCATTTCCAATCAATAATATGTCATCCACATAATATCAGAAATGCCCACATTGCTCCCACTCACTTTCTTGTAACTACAAGCCTCTCCATAAGTTTGGACAAATCCAAACTCTTTGATCACCTCATCAAAGCGGAGATTCCAACTCCGGGATGCTTGCTTCAGTCCATAGATGGATCGCTGAAGTTGCATACCTTATCAGCATCCTTAGGATCGACAAAAACCCTTAGGTTGTATCCTCTACAACTCTTCTTCAATATTACCATTGAGGAATGCAGTTTTGACATCCATCTGCCATATTTCATAATCGAAATATGCAAACAATTGCTAACATAATCCTAACCGACTTTAGCATCACTACGGGAGAAAATGTCTCATCGTAGTCAACTCCTTCAATTGTTGAAACCCCTTTGCGACAAGTCGAGCTTTATAGATGGTCACATTACCATCACAATCAGTTTTCCTTTTGAAAATCCATTTATTCTCACGGCCTTTCGGTCGTGAGGTAAGTCCACAAAGATCCAAACCTGGTTTTCGTACATGGATTCCATCTCGGATTTCATGGCTTCTAGCCATTTGTTGGAATCCGGGCTCATCATCGCTTCTTCATACGTCGTAGGGTCATCTATTTTATCAATCATGAAATTCATAACAGGATTGCCGTACAGTTCAGGAGCTGCACATGTCCTGCTTGACCTGCGGGTTCGGTAGTGTACTCTTTCGGAGTTTCATGATCATTAGCATTAGCTCTCTCTTCATTAGGTGAAGTCAACTCCGAAACAACTTCCGGTGCTGCGCTACTCGCCATTTCATGAAGAGAAGGTTCAATAACCTCTTCGAGTTCTACCTTCCGACTACTCACACCTTTCACGAGAACTCCTTCTCAAGAAAGCATACATTCTTGGCAACAAAAACCTTGCCCTCGGATCTGTGATAGAAGGTATACCCAATCGTTTCCTTAGGGTATCCTATGAAGACGCATTTTTCCGCTTTGGGTTCGAGTTTATCTGGCTGAAGTTTCTTCACATAAACATCGCATCCCCAAACTTTAAGAAATGACAGCTTAGGTTTGTTTCCAAACCATGATTCATACGGTGTCGTTTCAACGGATTTAGGTGGTGCCCGATTTAAAGTGAATGCAGCGGTTTCTAGTGCATAACTTCAAAATGACAGTGGCAAGTCAGTCAGAGACATCATAGATCGAACCATATCCAATAAGTACGATTATGACGTTCTGTCACACCATTACGTTGTGGTGTTCCGGCAGGCGTGGACTTGTGAAACTATTCCATAGTCTTTCATATGTGTGCTAAACTCGTAACTAAGATACTCTCATCCACGCGGGATCGCAGAAATTTGATCTTTCTGTTACGATGATTTTCCACTTCATTCTGAAATTCCTTGAACTTTTCAAAGGTTTCAGACTTGTGTTTCATCAAATAGATATACCCGTATCTACTCAAATCATCCGTGAAAGTAACAAAATAACGATATCCACCTCGCACTGACACACTCATTGGTCCACACACATCAGTATGTATGATTTCCAATAAATCTGCCGCCCGTTCCATTGAACCGGAAAACGGCGTTCTAGTCATCTTGCCCATAAGGCATGGCTCACATGTATCAAATGATTCAAAATAAAGTGATTCCAAAAGTCCATCAGAATGGAGTTTCTTCATGTGTTTAACGCCAATATGACCTAGATGGCAGTGCCACATATATGCAGATATATCATTATCAAGTTTAATCCTTTTAGCATCAACATTATGAATTTGCGTAATACTACTATCGAGATCCAAAAGAAATAAACCATTCAACATAGGTGCATGACCATAAATGTTGAAGGCAACCTCTAGGGTGGCCCGATCTTTCACGATTCCCTTTCAAATCGAGGGTGGAGTGCGGCGGAAGGAGGAAAGGATGAACACGACGAACACACGCATGAAGAACGCTATGAACACACACACGCAAAACCACGATAAACACCAATAGCTCACGCCAGCGGTGACTGGTCCGGCGCAATCCCTCGGATCGGCGTCAGGCGGAGGACTCTCTCTCGAACCGGCACAGCGGGATGGGAGACTCGGTGAGATCTTGACGTCTAGGCAAAGGAACACCGATGCCTAGGCGTTGTACAACGCGGAGGCACGATGCAAACTCCAACGAGGTTTGGGGATATTGGTGCTCCTTAGTCAAGGAGCAGGAGGCAAGAATTAGATAGATCCACAAAGGGGTTTCCACTAATTCCAATATCATGCCTAGGGTTTACATTGGAGGCAGGGGTCTATATATAGGCCAACCACAAGTTCAGGTGTAATTCAGGCATTAAAGTAGAGTTCTGGGAGAAGTAGAGGGGTACATGGGCCATAGGGCCCAGCGAGGCTCGCATGCCCATCACTTGGGCCGACAGCCGGGTCGGAACGACCGGACAGTCCGGGGTGGCCGGACACACCGGGCAGTGTCCGGGCAGTGTACGAACTGGCACACATAATGTCCGAGTCCAGACGGGGCTAGGGTAGGCCGGACACTCCGGCTAAGTCTCGCCGGACACTCCGGCTGCGCCGGACACTCCAACTGGATCCGAGCGGACACTCCAGCTCTGGCAGCTTTAGGACAGGTGCAGCTTCAGGGCTCGTGCGTTGACGCGGCGAGGGGCTCGTACCTGATGATGCACAAAGTAGTGGTATGAAGTAGAACGCCATCCAAGGAGGTATCAAATCGGCACGAAGAGAGGAGCGAGTTCACCTTAGCTTGGAGGAGTTTGGCTCGGGCATGAGTCATGGGTCCACTTGGGGGACTTGTTGGTGTAGATGTAGAAGCATCCGTAGGACGGGCTGCATCAGCTTCCCCCTTCGGAAAGAGTCGTCCTCGACTCTTCATGGATATCATCTTGAACATCTCCATGGTAGGGTGAGAGATCCTTGACATTGAATGTATTGCTTGCAAGGTACTTGGAGGTCGGTATGTCGATGATGTAGGCGTTGTTGTTGATTCTTTTAAGGACCTTGAAGGGACCATCTCCTCGTGGCTTGAGCTTGGAGTCACGTTCCTTGGGAAAGCGGTCCTTGCTTAGGTGTATCCACACAAGGTCACCTTCTTCAAAGATCATCTCCTTCTTGTCCTTGTTTAACCTTGAAGCTTGGCGAAGGACTTGTTGTTCGATAGTAGCTCTTGATTCTTCGTGAAGCTTCTTCATAGCTTATGCGCGCTTCTCGACGTCCATGTTTGTGCGCTCATGGAGAGGTAGTGGTAGGATGTCGAGCGCGGTGAGGGGCTCGAAACCATAGACGATCATGAATGGAGCCATCTTGGTTGTTGAGTGCATGGCACGGTTGTAGGCGAACTCGGCATGTGGGATGCATTCCTCCCAATCCTTCAAGTTCTTCTTGATCAACACACGAAGAAGAGTCCCGAGGCTGCGGTTCACAACTTCGGTTTGGCCATTAGTTTGGGGATGCGATGTGGATGAGAAGAGTAGCTTGACCCGAGCTTGGCCATGAGGGTCTTCCATAAGTAGCTCACGAATTTGATGTCGCGGTCGGAGACGATTGTCTTTGGCACACCGTGAAGATGGACGATTTCCCTGAAAAATAGATTTGCAACATGTGAAGCATCGTCGGTTTTATGGCACGGTATGAAGTGTGCCATTTTGGAAAAACGATCCACAACAACAAATATAGAATCATGACCATGTTTAGATCTAGGCAATCCTAACACGAAATACATGCTAATGTCATACCAAGGGGTATGAGGAATAGGCAATGGCATATAAAGACCATAAGGGTTAGCTTGCGACTTAGCTTGAACACATGTCGTGCATCATTGAACGTAGCGCTCCACGTCACGCTTCATCTTGGGCCAAAAGTAGTGATTGGAGAGCATGTCCAATGTCTTGTCACGGCCAAAGTGACCCATGAGGCCTCCACCATGAGATTCTTGGAGAAGCAAAAGTTGAAGCGACGACTTCGGGATGCATAGTTTGTTTTGTTTAAATAGAAATCCCTTATGCAAATAGAAATCATCAACTCCTTTGTCATTGGAGCACTTTGCGAAAATTGGTTCAAAGAACGGGTCAGAAGCATACAAAGATTTTATTTCCTCAAGACCCAACACGTTGATTTCAAGTATCGTAAGAAGGCTTGTGGGTTTGCGAGACAATGCGTCCGCAACTACATTATCTTTGCCTTTCTTATACTTGACAATGTACGGAAAAGACTCCATGAACTCAACCCACTTAGCATGTCTCTTGCTCAAGTTAGCTTGACCTTTGAGATATTTCAACGACTCGTGGTCGGTATGTATGATAATTCTTTGGGCCGAAGGTAGTGTTGCCAAACTTGAAGGACACGAACTAAGGCAAAAAGCTCTTTGTCATAAATCGGATAGTTAAGGCGAGCACCATCAAGTTTCTCGCTATGGTATGCTATAGGACGTCCGTTTTGCATAAGGACTCCTCCAATGCCAATACCACTAGCATCACACTCTATCTCAAACGTTTTTGTGAAATCTGGTAATGCAAGGAGAGGTGCTTCGGTGAGCCTCTTTTTAAGTTCGTCAAAAGCTTTTTGTTGTGCTTTGCCCCACACGAAGGTGACATTCTTTTTGGTCAATTCATTAAGGCGACAAGCAATGGTTGAAAATACTTTCACAAAGCGATGATAGAAACTGGCCCACCCATGAAAACTTCGAAGTTCACTCACATTTGTTGGTCTGGGCCAATCTCGTATGTCCTTTACCGTGGAAACATCAACTTCAATTCCCTTCGAAGAAATGACAAATCCAAGAAAAATCAACTTTTCTTTAGCAAAAGTGCACTTGGGAAGATTAGCATAAGGCTTTTCATGTCGAAGGATTTGCAAAACTTCCTTGACATGTGTTATATGGTCCTCAAGTGATTTGCTATAAACAAGAATATCATCGAAATAGACAACAACACTTTTTCCAATGGGAGAATGCAAGACGTGATTCATAAGGCGCATGAAGGTGGATGGGGCATTTGATAATCCAAAGGGCATAACCAACCATTCATAGAGACCAAGTTTGGTCTTGAAGGCGGTTTTCCACTCATCACCTTCAGCCATGCGTATTTGATGGTAACCACTATGAAGATCAATTTTCGAAAAAATAGTGGCTCCACACAACTCATCAAGCATGTCATCGAGACGTGGTATGGGATGTCGATAACGCACAGTGATAGCATTGATTGGACGGTAGTCCATGCATAACCGTAACGTATCATCCGTCTTTGGGACAAGAATCACGGGTACGACACTTGGACTAGTGCTAACTTGGATCAAACCTTTGGAGATGAGTTGGTTGATTTGATGTTCAATCTCCTTTGTCTCCTCCGGGTTCGTGCGTTAAGCGGCACGGTTGGGAAGTGGTGCACCAGGGATGAGGTCAATGCGATGTTCTATGCCGCGAAGAGGAGGTAGTCCATGTGGAAGCTCCTCGGAGAACACATCCTTGAATTCCTGCAAAACACTCATCAAAGATGGAGGAACATTGGTTAATTCGTTAGTTCCTTGCGCTAGTCCCTTGCAAAGGAGGACATAGTGCAAGATGGATGGGTTGTTCCGAATATCTCTCATCTCACTTTTGGTGGCAAGGAGAACACTCTTCGTTTTTCCACTCGAATTTGGCTTGTGGCTCTCACTCACTATGAGGTGGTTCTCTCTCTCACCGCTCTTCTCACAAGTAGGTGTTGTGCTTTGCGCCCTTGCTAAAGCCTTTGCTTTGTCCGCAATTATTTGTCTAGGAGTCATCGGTTGCAAAACACATGTTTTGTTGAGCCATTTGAAGGTGTATATATTGGTGCGACCATCATGTTGAGCAGCCTTGTCAAATTGCCATGGTCGACCAAGAAGCATGTGGCAAACTGTCATAGGAACCACATCACACTCCATCGTATCTTTGTAAGGAACAACGGCGAAGGAGACCGATACGGTATGCTTGATCTTCACGGACCCTTGGTCACTTAGCCATTGCACGTGGTAGGGGTGCTTGTGTGGATGGAGGGTGAGGTTGAGCTTCTCACACAACTCGGTGCTAGCAAGGTTGTGACAACTCCCTCCGTCAATGATCACCTTGATAGATTTGCCATTGATGCCGGCTCGTGTTTGGAAAATACTTGGAGCATTGGTCTTCATGCTCTTGTGCTTGAGTGGTCAAGATCCTTGTGACGACAAGCGATGGACTTGCGTCATGTTCACACATGAGGAGTTCTTGATCTTCTTCCACTCATTGCCTTGCCACTGCTTCCTTGAAGGGGGCATCAAACTCATCTTCACTCAATTACTCTTCATCACCATTCTCATGTATGAACAATACTTTCTCCGACTTGTGTCCTTTACCTCCACACTTGTAGCATTCACCGTTGAAAGGTGTATCACTTTTTGCTTGCTTGCCATTTGGTGGCAGTTTTCCTTAAGGAAGTGTGGGCTTGAAGGAAGGCTTGGAGGTACTTGAGGAGCTACCATTTAAAGTTGTTGGTGTAGGGGTTGAAGCTTGCTTGTAGGTGAAGTACGTCTTGGGCTTGTTGTACTTGATATCCTCTTGCACTTGACGTTCAGCCTTTGTTGCCATGTGCACAAGCTCAACCATGGTGTTGTATGTTTGGAACTCGATGATGCGCTTGATTGGGTGATTCAAGCCAATAAGGAAACGTGCCATTGTTTGCTCCATGCGCTCATCAATGTTGGCGCGAATCAAGTTGAGTTCCATTTCCTTGAAGTATTCTTCCACGGTCTTTGTCCCTTGACGAAGCGCTTGAAGGTTGTTGAAGAGGTCACGCGTGTAGTGTGCGGGGACGAACCGGGATCTCATGTGAGCCTTCATGTCATGCCAAGTTGTGATTGGCGGCTCTTGTCTTGCATCACGAGCAACTTGACCTTGTTCCCACCAAAGGTTGGCGTAATCATCAAACTCAAGCGAAGCCATGGCGACCATCTTCTCGTTGCTATAGTTGTGCATGTGGAAGATCTTGTCGACTTTCAGTGCCCACGAGAGGTATTCTTCGGGGTCATTGGATCCGGTGAACTTGGGCATTATGAACTTGAGCTTGCCAAAAGTTTCTTCATCATTGCAGTCATTGCGATGAGCTTGGTGACCTTGTTGATGATCTTGTAGTTGGAGAGGTGGAACTTGGTTCTCGTGACCTTGTTGCGGAGCTTGCTCTTGATATTGATGTGGAGGAGCTTGCTCTTGCTCTTGGCACGGTTGTTGACGTGGTTGAGGCGCTTGGGCCTCATGGTGGTGAGGGTGTGGAGCCTCTTGACGCGGTTGACAACGAAGGGGAGGCTCGTTCCTCGGTTGGTGACGTTGGTTAGGCACATGGGCCTCACGGCGAAAATCATGGTCATGAGCCTCTTGACGTGGTGGGCGTCGCTCAACTTATATCACTTGACGCTCCAAGTTTCGTTGATGTGGAGGAGGCGCCTCGTGATGACCATGGTGTCGTTGTTGACGTTCATGACGTTGATGACGAGGAGGAGGATCTTGCAGAGCTTCACGTCGATGACGAGCTTGATTCTCCAAATTGGAGTCATCACTTGTTGTGTCAAGTATGTGTCGTGGTCGATGATGGTAGACTTGCGGTTGCACTTGTGGTTCTTCTCGTGGTTGCTCTTGTTGGATCACTAGTGTCCTTGCGTGATGACGGTGTGCTTCTTGCCTTCCTCATGGCCTTGAAGAGAGGTAACCATCATAGCTTGACGTTGCGGCATGCCGTGGGGAAGGTACATAGTTCGAAGAACTCCCATCTTCAACCATGGGGGCATCATTGCGTCTTGTAGCACTTGGACGTAGACCTTGTGGAAGAGGTGCATGACGATGCGAAGAACTTGAAGAGCTTGATGCGCGTGAACGTGGTCTTTCCATACCGTCAATGAGGCGTCGAAGATTGTCATTTGTTTCAGCGACGGAGCGTTGGAGCGCTTCATTTTGGTGGCCGAAGTTGTGCTGCATTGCATGCATTTGTCGTTCGAGACGTCGAAGCAGTTGTCGATGTTCTTGAACTCGGCTTGCGTCTCGCCAAATTGTTCATCTTGTCGCGTCTCAAGGGCTTGGCAACGTTCATAGAACTCTTGTCGAACGATGAAGTGACTTGCGCGCGTCATGTACGGTCCTTGATCTTATTCTTGGGGAGGTGGTTGGCTCGTCTCACCGTGCCTATCCATCATGCAAAACACACAAGTATTGTATATGGAAGTGGAATATGGTGGTGTTAGCCTTGTACCTCACCTTGGGGATTGCACCAAACTAGAAACCACAAGTGCGAGCTATAAGCGTGCAAGGTGGAAATGCAAAGAAAACTCGCTCTAAAGAAAGAACTAACTCTCAAAAGCTTGTTTGTGGTAGGTTAGGATTGTGGAAAGCCAAAGAACCAACCAAAAGAAAAGGGATAGTCAAATGTGAGTAAAATCCAACAAAACTCAAGTCAAAGGCGAAGGTCAACACATCAAAAGGGTGACGGGAACCTACGACTATATACACACACGTGGAGAAAGTTGGGATTGACACGACTATGAAAAATGACCAAACAAAATGTCCTAACGAAGACTAAGCTCGTTGTCGTGCCAATGCAAGGAGAGACCGTGGCTCGTTTGCAAAGAAGAAAAGTGAGCAACGGATTTGTGTACTTTCCTTGGGCGCTCTTCTTTTTCTCTTGATTACAAGCTTTGAGACTCTCTTTTGCAAGGGTAGACTATTTTTCCTTTGCTTTTTCTTTGTACCTTTTTATTTCTTTTGTATTTTTTTTACTCTCCCTTGATGCTACCTAATCACACTTGATATTGCTCTTGCACTCTCACTATCCAAGGACAAATGCACAATGCTCAAGCAAACACAAGATGAGCCACTCTCATGGGATAGGTACACACAAAGGAAGATAGGGGTTAACAAGGTGACGCAAGTTATACCTTCGTTGGTGATGATGAACTTGGCGTCGGTGGTGCGGGATGATGGTCATGGGCTGTGGTGTCGATGAGCGCGGGGGTTGTTGATGCGGAATTGTTGTTAGTTGTTGACACGCACACGGGACACGAGCAAACAAAGGAGATTAGCCAATGCGAAAAATGAGGCAAAACTGTCAAAATTGGCGTTACAGCCGGACACTCCGGTCTGTCTGGGCTAGATACTCCGGTCTGGCCGGACACTCCGGTCTGAGCCGGCCGGACACTCCGATCGGGCCAGACACTCCGGCCTGGGTTTCCTGCTCGTGTTCTTGAGCGGAAATCCTCGCCTTCGGGCCTCAAATCCGCGAAAAACTGGCCAAATCGGGCTGGGAAAACGCAGGATAAAGCTGGACCAATTCCTGAGACAAGGTTTGGGAGATGGGAGACTCGATGAGATCTTGACGTCTAGGAAAAGGGACACCGATGCCTAGGCCTTGTACAACGCGGAGGCACGATGCAAACTCCAATGAGGTTTGGGGATATTGGTGCTCCTTAGTCAAGGAGCATGTGGCAAGAATTAGATATATCCACAAAGGGGTTTCCACTAATTCCAATATCATGCCTAGGGTTTACATTGGAGGTGGGGGTTTATATATTGGCCAACCACAAGTTCAGGGGTAATTCAGGCATTAAAGTAGAGTTCTGGGCGAAGTAGAGGGGTACATGGGACATAGGGCCCAGCTAGGCTCGCAAGCCATCACTTGGGCCGGACAGTCCTGGTCAGAACGACCGGACAGTCCGAGGTGGCCCGACACTCCAGGCAGTGTCCGAGCAGTGTCCGAACTGGCACACAGAATGTCCGAGTCTAGATAGGGCTGGGGTAGGCCGGACACTCCGGCTGAGTCTCGCCGGACACTTCGGTTGCGCCGGACACTCCGGGCGGACACTCCGGCTCTGGCAGCTTCAGGACAGGTGCAGCTTCAGGGCTCGTGGGTCGACGCGGCGGGGGCTCGTACCTGATGATGCACAAAGTAGTGGTATGAAGTAGCACGCCATCCAAGGAGGTATCAAATCGGCACGAAGAGAGGAGCGAGTTCACCTTAGCTTGGAGGAGTTTGGCTCGGGCACGAGTCATGGGTCCACTTGGGGGACTTGTTGGTGTAGATGTAGAAGCGTCCGTAGGACGGGCTGCATCAATAAAAGTCCATATAAATCGAACAACCATTGTTTTCAGACTTAAACAAATAACCTCTTTGCATCAAACATGATCCGGATACAATGTTCATGCTTAGTGCAGGCACTAAATAACAATTATTTAGATTTATAACTAATCCCGACGGCATATGGAGAGGCAGCATTCTGACGGTGATCACACCAACTCTTGATCCATTGCCGACCCGCATCATGACCTCATCCCTTGCTAGCTGTCGCTTGTTCCGCAGGCCCTGAATCGAGTTACATATATTAGCAACCGATCCCGTATCAAATACCCAGGTGCTACTGCGGGTACTAGTCAAGTACACATCAATAACATGTATATCACATATACCTTTGTTTGCCTTGCCGGCCTTCTTGTCCGCCAAATACTTGGGGCAGTTGTGCTTCCAATGGCGAGTCCCCTTGCAATAGTAGCACTCGGTATCAGACTTAGGGCCAGCTCGGGATTTCTTTTCAGGCGCGGCAACATATTTGCCGCCCTTCTTTCCCTTATGCTTGCCTTTCTTGTCCTTGTTGAATCCCGTGGTCTTATTGATCATCAACACTTGATGTTCTTTCCTAATCTCCACTTCTGAAGTCTTAAGCATTGACAGAAGCTCGGGAAGAGACCTGTTCATGCCCTGCATGTTATAGTTCATCACGAAGCTCTTGTAGCTAGGTGGTAGAGATTGGAGAACACGATGTATGCCTAAGTTAATGGGAATCGTTATTCCCAAGGACACAAGCTTATCGGCGTACCCAAACATTTTGAGTACATGCTCACTAACGGAGCTGTTCTCCTCCATCATGCAGCTAAAGAACTTTTCAGAAGCATTATAACTCTCTACGGCAGCATGGGTATCGAAAATCATTTTCAATTCTCCCATGGTATCAAAGGCATTGTCATTTTCGAAACGCTTTCGAAGTTCTGGCTCTAGCCCATACAATATGCCGCAATGAACTAAGTTGTGGTCCTCCTAACGAGTTATATAGACATTCTTTTCCTCGTCAGGGGCATCAGGAGCTAATGGGGGGCCTAGCGGCGCCTCTAGCACATATTGCTTTTGTGCAGCTGTGAGGAGAATCCTCAAATTCATAGCCTAGTTGGTGAAGTTGCTACCATTCGTAGCAAGTTTCTCTTTCTCCATGAACACATTGAAATTAAAAGCAAGTGGTGCCATCTACAACAGAATTTGTAAAGTTTATTTATACTAAGTTTATGATAGATTGAGTTCAACTAATCCAAATTACTAATGAACTCCCACTCAAAAACGACATCCCTCGTGTCTTTTTGGTGATTACATGAACCAAATCCACTACACCAAGTCCGATCATCATGTGAGTCGGTGTAGCTTCAAAGCTGAGCATCTATATGGGCATCATATCAACTATATGACTCATGCTTAACCTTTCGGTCCGTGTTCCGAGGCCATGTATGTACATGCTAGGCTCGCCAAGTAAGAACCTTAGTACTCACGTGTATAAAACTGCCTTACACCCGTTGTATGAAAGCATACAGTCGAGTACACCCGATCATCACGTGATGTCTCGAAACACGATCCATAGAACAATGCATACTTAAGGAAGAACACATTTTATCTTGATATCTAAATGAGGGATCATCTTACAATGCTACTAAAAGCGCCAAACTAGCAGTATAAGATGCTAACATCTAATGTGTAAAGTGAGATGATATGGTCCATGCATTTGATCTCTATCATTTGCATCATGGTATGATCTTTATCATTCCTTTGTGTGTAAGGCCAAGGTCTATGGAACTTACACGTTGAGTATGTTGTAAGAGTATCTATCATACATCTACTTACAACATTACCATATCAAGACACTAGCCTAGCGACGATCTAAACTAGATGCCTCTAATTTATCAATTGCATGTTTTACGTGGCTTAGGGCTTTCGGAGATAGAACCGGTCTTACCTACGAACATGAACCACAATGAGGATAACCAAGTTATTAGCAACTCGTTGTAAATCAGATATTGACTATAGTAGGAGAGACAGACACCCGCCAACCACTTATGCAAAACTAGTTGCATGTCAGTCGTGGAACCGGTCTCATGTACGATGACATGTAAGGTTGGTCCGTGCCGCTTCATCCCACTATGCTACCAATATCCAAAATACATAGAAGATGCAATAACATGATCATCAACGCCCATATATAAACATATGTGTACTACCCGTGCAAAGCACCTACACATAGATCAGGCTCTGATACCACTGTTGGGTCCGCAACATAGAAAACAAAAAATTCCTACGATGAGAACTATACACCAAGATCTATCTACTAGATATAGAGCAACGGGTGGACATACATCCATGGAGAACTTACCCTCAAAGACATCTAGTTTTGTTAACGAGTACGAACTCGTGGTTGATGTAGTCATACACTTGCCGATCTCAAGATCGTGTGGAAGTCTGAGCGCCGCAAATCAGCAGCGCATCCGTCCTTGCCCACATGTTCAAGCCACCGGACAACCTCCACCTCCTCGCTCCAGCGATGCAGCGGAAGCAGCAACTCCTTCCAGACGAAATACCACCGGGAACATGTATCTCGCTAATCCGAGACCATGGGGAAATAATTCTAGAGGGGGAGAGAGATCCTTCACGAGGAGGTGTGGAAGTAGGGTGAGAGGGGTGGCCTTCTATAGGAGGAGGGGGGTACCCCTCCCCATGGCCGGCACCACATGGGGGGTGACCCCTCACCTCCCCCATTCATGTGGTGGTAACTCCTCCACATTAAAATGCCCCTTCACATTCTCTTTTAAAGTCTCAACTTTAAATGCATTAAAATTCTCTAAGTTTAATGCTCTCTCATTTAATAAAACTCTTTTATTAAATTTATTCAGAATTTTTTTTAATTACTTTAATTAACAAACATTCACATAAAACCCCTTGCAACATTTCAATATCACATGCAGAACCACTTTCTGCAATTTCACCCGAAACAATTCCGATTTCTATCGAAACAATTCATGCGCTTTGCAATCCTTTCGTTTGAAACATATGTGCTCCAAAATGGTGCGCGACAACCCTAAGTGTGTCAACCTATGGTTCGCTAATAATGTAGATATGATTGAGACTCCTCTTAGATCAATAATCAGAAGCGGGACCTGGAGATCCATACTGACTCCTACACATTCAACGATGACTTCTGTGATCATGAGAACCTTTAACGCTAGTAACTTAATCCCTTTGTCTCATGATATAATACATGTCCAATATTCGATCATCGGTATCCAAATACCTAGTTTGATCTCGTTACCGACATGCACTCTTTTCTCGTTCCCATGATATAACATTCTAGTGATCACATCACTTGCTTGCAAGCTATCTTAATGTGATATCACCGAGAGGGCCCAAAGTAGATCTATCCATCATCGGGATTGACAAATTCCACTCTTGATCCATGAGCCTCAACATAACACCTTCGTAGCACTGAACCCACCTTTATAGTCATCCTGTTACGCTGTGACGTTTGATGTTATCAAGATACTCTTCCAGTGTTAGCAATTAACATGATCTCATGGTTTAAGGATAAAGATTACTTCGTATGATGTTATAGCAATATAAACATAATGACTTGATCGTAATGCTATACTTCGGATGAATGTTCATCACATCATTTCACAAATGCTGTGACTTTGTTATTAACAACATCCAATGTCCATTATCAGGAAACCTTGATCATCTTGTTAATCAACAAGCTAGTCTATAAGAGAGGCATAACTAGGAACAATTTTTGTTTATTAAACATACATTTATTGATGTTTCCGATCAATTCAATTATAGCATGCAAAATAAACATCTATCATATACGAGGAATACATAATAACAACTTTATTATTACCTCTCAGGGCATATTTCCTTCAAGTGCATGGCGGCTCGGGGATCTCCAGTTGGCGGATGGTTGTTGAGGAGGTACATGGTGGCCGTTGTTACCGCATCTTGCGGTGTCTTTGGGACCATGTTGCCCCGCGTGTCGACTCATAGAGCTGCAGTCGAGGACTTTCGCAGCTTCTATGCGTTCCTGCTCTGAGATGGGCCATCCGAGATCGCCTCTTGTTGGCCACGTACTTGTTGCCCTTGGAGGAGGATCCTCCGTGGGAGGAGAGCCCAGCTCAACGAAGACACAACTCATCTGCCGCCTTTTTACGTGCTTCGAGTTGCGCAATTGCATGTAGCTGGCGTCTGTACTCCTCCTTTAGTAGCCAATGGTAGCCCATCAACATGTCTTGCGACGTGTCGGGGGGCAGAGGATTGCCTCGCAGAGCTTCTCGGTAGTGGGCCCACTCGTTGTCGTTGAGTCTAATCACGACACGTTCACCAGTGTGCTCGTTCACCATGGTTGGAGGTTCGACCGCCCCTCCGTTGTTGACGGACGCGCCATTGCCACCATTGGTGGGGCCTCCATTGGGTGGTCTGTCATTAGGTATGCCGCAGTTGGGTGGATCAGATCCGTTCCACCATTTTCACGATTGGCGTTGGTGTCGCCAGCGTTGATGACGGCGCACATGAAGTGGTTGGGGAAGCTGTTGCTGATAACCCACAAGTATAGGGGATCGTGTGTAGCCTTTTCGATACGTAAGAGTGTCGAACCCAACGAGGAGCTAAAGGTTGGATAAATATTCTCTCAAGTTCTATCAACCACTGATACAACGCTACGCACACCAAACATTTTCATTATCTAGGAAATAAACCTAGAGCAACAATACGAGTAATAGAGATAGCTTTGCATGATAATAAATAACAAGAAAGTAAAGCTAGTTGCTGCAGCAATAAAATACACTAAACTAACAAAACCATGAGTGTGGAATAGTGGTGGTAATTGTGGTGGCTTTGTCCAAGTTTAAATAGCAAATAGATCAGGTTCATTGTCTTCGATGCAGTTTTCTATGTGGGAGAGGCTAAATATACACGCGCTTCACTTCTTGGAATTACATGTACTATATGATTGGATTGTTAGCAAACATCTGTAAGTACTAATCAATTCATTAAGGTTTCCCCAACTATAGCCTTAAGTTTAATGGTCCTCTTACTCCCATACATGCATCATTCTGGTTCGCGTCCTCAGGTTTCTGTCACTCCGGCAGAACTCCCCCCTTCCTTTTACACATACTACGAACCCTATGATGTTTAATCCATGCGCGCACAAATATAATGGACACCAAAGGACTGTACTATATCAACATACAACTCTAATGAACCAAAGACGTTCAACAATTCAACCTAAGAACAAAGAAACTACGCAAACATGACATAGATCATAGGATTATAACTTATAGCATCAAGCACCATGTTTACATAGGACGGTACAGAGGTGTGTGGGAGGATGAACCACTGCATACTAGGAGGATTAGGTGAAGGATATGGTGGTGAAGATGGTGAAGAGGGCGGCGGCGGCGCGAGGGACTCCTTCCCCGCCTCCGGTATCATGGGGGAGCATCGCCCCTTAGCCCCCTTCCTTCATGGCTTCTTGGAAGACCTCCCCCATGGAGATGGGATCCATGGGGGAGGAAAACACGTGGTTTTGGTGGCTACAAATTTGTGGGTGGAGATACCCTGGGCGAATTAGGTTTCCACCCTTTATATAGCTTTTCAGATTCCCGTCACCCCATCTTGGGCTGCCGTAAATCGGGCCTAAAAGGCATGTCCGGACTCGGAATCAGCTAAATTCTATATCTAGAACGTTTGTCGCGAAATTTCCAACAACTTTTTAGTTGAAGAGTTTTCCGTTTGACACCGTCTCCGATCCGAAACGTGACCATCTTAAAAAAGAGTTCTGAGACAAATTTTTGGAAAAATCCCAATTTGACACCAAAAAGGTTTCTACTTGTATTCTTGGTAATTCCTACACATTAAAGTGTAAAACAAGAACATTGTGCACTTTTGCAACTATTAGTACGTTAGTCCAAATAAATCATAAACTTTATACAAAAAGGAGTGTCAAAAGCATATTATTAGCATAAAACCATCAAAAATTATAGATACGTTATGGACGTATCAACATCCCCAAGCTTAGTTCCTTCTCATCCTCGAGTAGGTAAATGATCAAAACAATATAATTTTTGAGGTGACATGCAGACAACACAATCTTGATCATCATTATTGTAAATGCATTGATAGCTGGGATTAAGGTACTCTAAACATGAATCATGAAAGATAGAGTTCTAACAATAAGACATAACAACTATGTTGTAACATGAAAAGGCACAAACAAAAGATTCATGCAAGACGTTTGTTTGTTTCACATAAAGAAAGCATAATGAGAATGGTATTCAGCTTGTCCCTCATAGAGTAGCAAAACATAAATGCATAGGACACCTTCAAAGTTCATAAGGGTGACTAGATACAAATAGTTTAAGAATAAGCAATATCAAAGTTATGTATCAATCAACAAGTCTTGGGACAATGCACATTAAACTAAGAATGGCCACTATGGTCTCTTAATAGGTGCATAAAGGTAAAAGATGGAGACTCAACATAAAAGTAAAAGAAAGTCCTTCTTAGAAGGAAGCAGGGATTCAAGTCTCATAAAGAGCTTCCAAAAATTATGGTACTTATTAGCTTTTAGCTCTCATTGCCCCTATCATAAGCATCTTTAGATGATTAAGGTTAAAGTGACACAACTAAGAGGATATGCTTGACAAGTTATAAGTTAAAATCTCATGCCCCTTACTTACGAGTACCGAACCTCATGCTACTCAACTTCAGTCACAAGTAAGCTCTTGTCATTGTAAGTAAATATGTATCATAGAGAACCGCCAATGGGGTATCCCTTGCACATGATACAGGAGATATCCCATAATCAAAATGACAAGGCAAGCAGACAATGAGCATCTCAGCGATCTTTTTATTTGTTATTTGCATAGGTTTTTATTGAGGATGCTTCATAGAGTGCTCATTATGGTTATGCTGCAAGTTTCCACCATGATTAGGCATGGCTTAGGCTAGCGGCCCAGGCGTTTCTCTAACACACATACAAACTCCATGATCTTACAAGTTCCCCTTTTATTTCGTCGGGATCCATAAGCAAAAGAATCATGATATCAACGGAATATAAGTGCAATGTTGAAAGCGTTCCCCATGATACATGGTTATGCTAACTTCAACTTATAAAGCGCAAGCATATACGCAACAAAGATGGACACAATGGTTCAAGTTTATTAAGTGCAAGAAAATAAAAAGTGCCATCAAGTTCGTGAGAGCTCTAATCACTACTTTTCACATAACAAGTTTAATTCGGAAGGTAGATAAAAGCATAAATATACTTGGAATAGCATATGCTAATAGGTAGGTATGGTGGACTCTTTGGGATAACTTGGTTTTATTTGGAGTTGGATGCATGAGTGGAATTCATACTGGGTTATGGAGGCTAGCAAAAGACTAGGAGCGACCAACTAAAAGAGCAATAATGGCCATAATCATGCAAAGTGACAAAACATCATTAATTAAAGCATAAAGTGATATTACAAGTCGAAAACTAAAGGATCATAAAGGCTATGGTGACTTGGGATAGTCATAACATGGTGTGAGCATGCGCCAAGTCAACCCAAATAAAGCATCAAAGGAGAATACCACAATACTATGCTTTAATATGCTAAAACAACGCATGATTATTTCAAGGCACATTAAGAAATCTCAGTTGTTTATAACATGTCATGCTACAGCAATAATCACTAAGCATAAAGCCAAAACAATATCAAGCATGACATGACAAAGCATAGGCCACAGTCAAAAGCAAGCTCCTTTTACCACTTAACCATGAACTTTTCCTACTCTTTTCCAATCCAAACCAAACTTATTTGAAAACTAATGTATGAATGAGGGGGGTCCAACCAATTTATTCAAGCAAACTAAGCAAACCAAGCAAACGAAAAATAAAAACGAAGATGCTCCAAGAACAACACAACTGTGCATGAAACGATAAAAATGAAGTGTTTGGAAGAAACCTGAGATTTTTATTGATGAAGAAGGGGATGCCTTGGGCATCCCCAAGCTTTGACGCTTGTACTTCTTGGATATTTCTTGGGGTGACACACATGGCATCCCCAAGCTTGAGCTTTTGTCCATTCTTCATCTCATTACATCACTCTTTCCACACACCTAAAAAATTTCCTTCATACAAAACTTCACACAATCTTTATTAGCAACATTAGTGCACTCAAGATAATAAGTCTTTGGATTTAGTTCCAACACCAATAAAACTTCCACTAAAACACAAGCTACTGTAGCACTTCCCTCAAAAATCTCAATTCCACAAAAAGAACCCAAAAAGAAATAAACAAGAAGAAAATGCAAATAATGGCAGAAATCTATCAAAACAGACCAGCAGGTAAAGACCATTTTCTTCAAAATCTGTATGGTGGAACTCTCAAAGCTCACTCACAACTAATAAGAAAGGAGATCTTACCGTTCCAAACTGAATAGAGATACTCTACCAAACGAAATTAAAGACTGATGCACTTGATGTGAAGAAGTGAATATCAAAGGTATAGAGAACGATCGCAGGGCACACAGGTTATTTATGGTGGAGCTGTAGGTATGGTATCCTAACTACACCGCAAACAAGTCCTAGTGCTGATCGTACAAATACCCAAGAAACACAGACGTGGAGAAAAACGTGGCAATGCAACTATGAAGGGTGTTGCACTATGCTCGAGAGACACTAGCAAAGCTCAACGTAAACAGGCACAAGATTGCTCAATCTACTGGTGCACAAAGATATCACTAGGCCTCTTGCTCAATTTCTCTTTTCACTATTTTTCTTTTTCTTTTATATAGCTTTTTTTGCTTTTTCTGTTTCTATATTGCTTTTTTTATTTTATAGATCACACATGGCCAATTACAAAGTACAGCACCAAAATCCTAAGAGCAGCCTATAGGAGCGGAAACTAGTCTCAATAGGCAAGTTCCTACACCTATGTAGTAGATTGGCTGTGGCTAATGGTTTTGGAAAAGTGCAAATCGATCACACTTTGTAATTATGGTGTCGTGGTAGAAAATCAGCTCAAAATCCTGTCGTGGCAGAACAAATCATGTCGTGGCAGAGAAAGACGCAGAAATCCTGTCATGGCAGAGCGGCGGCAGCAAAACGGCTAGAAATCGTGCCGTGGCAGAGTGGCGGCAGCGCGCGGCTGAGAAATTGTGCCGCGGCAGAGAAGTTGCGCCACGGTAGAGTCTCTATCGGACTCGGGTTCACGGCAGGGAAAGTGGCCTTTTCCTTGCCGTGGCAGAGTCGGTAAGTATTTTTTTGTTTTTTTTTTGACTAAGGCAAACCGACTTGGCCTGGAGTAAAACACAAGGACTCTAAACTAGATCGGATCTACTAGATGGTGGCGGAAACAATGGTGGACACGACTAGACAGAAGATAAACGATGAAAACAAAACAGATCTAGACTAATTGATGAACACGACCAGCAACTATGACTCGTCTACGATGCAATCTAGTCTATGGCAAATCTTTTTGTGGGGCTTTTTCTGTATATGACTAAAACCACTCTCTAATCTATGGATGGATTGCGGATGCTTACCAAGGCAACGAGGAAATCTGATACCAAGATGATATGCGGTGGCCCGATCCTCTCAGTAAGCGGATGGCGGTGATGATGGTGGATGCTAGAAAACTAGCCTGTAGCTATGAACTCTCCCGCTCGATCCCTGATGCCAATGCAACAGCTCTCGAACCTTGTAGGATATTCACAACACCACGCTTTTGCGCACGCAGCCGTGACCACGAACGGTAGTATGCAATCTAATAATTCCCAATGGAACAATAGATCACACTCAATTATAGTTGGTAGATTTGAACACAGGGTAATTCCAGAGGTTCTATGAAAGAAACAACTCCAAAATATTTTAACGTGGTCTAAAAACTAAAGCTAGAGCGCCCCCTTCTATTTAAGGGTCTGGGAGGCGGCGGACTAAGGGTGGATCCGAGTTGGTACCACCCACCTAGGGATACAAACCGACCCAACTTGGGTTCCGTCAAACTGACTCTGCCGTGGGAGAGTTGTAGTTGGTTTCTCTACCGCGGCAGCCTGTCGTGGCAGAGAAGGACTCGGTTTTCCTGCCATGGCAGAGAAACGACGCTTTTCTCTGTCGCGGCAGAGAACGTCCTCCTCTTGTTGATCTTCGTCTTGGACAGCTCCTTGCGCTTCCTCCCTCTCCTCCCTCGCGCATTCTTCATTGATCAACACACCTTGTTCCATTAGCTCCTCGCTCCGTGCTACGCCTTCTTCTCCTAAGTACCTGATCATGCAATAAGTCAAAGACTTAGGTAGTATAAACTTCTCATTAATTAAAACACCAGGTTCATTAAGAAACAAGTTCACCTGTTATTCTAGTAGCTTAGCACGAGCTCTTGTGATTGGTCCAATCCTTATCTCATTGGATTGATCCTTCTTTGCAATTGGAACATCTTCATTAGCAATTGGGGTAGGTGTAATTGTAGGGATGTCCTCATCATTTCCCCCCCTTCAAAAGGCGTCGACCTCGACGCTCCAAGGTCTTCTCCAGCATATGGTGATAAATCAGCAACGTTGAAGCTGTTGCTAGCACCACCAAATTCCTCAATAGGTATATCAACTGAGTCAGCATTATCCTTAATTTTGGCGAGCACTTTGTAAGGACCAGCACCACGTGACTTCAACTTGGACTTGCGAAGTAGTGGAAATCTGTCCTTGCGTAGATGCACCCAAACCATATCTCCAGGCTCGAAGAACACTTCTTTTCTTGCTTGATTCCTTGCAGTAGCAATGTTCTTGCCTTTCTTCTCAATAGCCTCTCGAGTCTTCTCATGTATTTTCTTCACATAATCAGCACGTTTTGATGCCTCCATATCAACTCTCTCATGTAATGGCAGAGGCAACATATCAAGTGGCGTCAATGGCTTGAAGCCATAGACCACCTCAAAAGGACAAAGATGAGTAGTTGAATGCACAGCCTTGTTGTAAGCGAACTCAACATGTGGCAAACACTCTTCCCACTCCCGCAGATTCTTTTTAATCATGATCATTAGCAGCTGTGCCAATGTTGTATTCACCACCTCCGTTTGACCATCTGTTTGGGGATGACATGTAGTACTGAACAGCAGCTTCGTTCCTAACTTCCCCCATAAGGTCTTCCAAAAGTAGCTCATGAACTTCACATCACGGTCAGAAACAATCGTCTTAGGTACTCCATGTAATCTCACGATGTCCCTGAAAAACAGGTTAGCAACATGCGACGCATCGTCGCTTTTGTGGCAGGCAATAAAATGAACCATTTTAGAGAACCTATCCACTACCACAAATATTGAATCATGACCTCTATGAGTTTTAGGTAGACCTAGCACAAAATCCATACTAATGTCTTCCCATGGAGTAGTCGGTGCAGAGAGAGGTGTATACAAACCGTGAGGCTTCAGCTTAGATTTCGACTTGTGGCATGTAATACATCGGCTCACAAATCTGTACACATCACGCCTCATCATGGGCCAATAAAAATGATCAGCAAGCATGAGCAACGTCTTCTCACGCCCAAAATGACCCATCAAACCACCAGCATGTGATTCCTGCACTAAGAACAAACGCAACGACGATTCTGGAATACATAGTTTGTTAGCTCGAAACAAATATCCATCATGTATATGATACTTATCCCATGTGTTTCTAAGAGCACACAAACGATATGGTTGAGCAAAATCATGGGCAGTTGCATAAAGTGCACAAATAGCTTCTAATCCAGGAATTTTAACATCAAGATTGGTTAATAGCATGTTCTTCCTAGATAGAGCATCAGCAACAACATTCTCTTTTCCCTTTTTATAGTTAATGATGTAAGGAAAAGACTCAATGAACTCAACCCATTTAGCTAATCTTCTATGCAAGTTTGATTGAGCTTTCAAGTATTTCAATGCTTCATGATCAGAATGTATGATGAATTCCTTTGGCCACAAATAATGTTGCCAAACTTCAAGTACTCTAACAAGTGCATACAATTCTTTATCATAGATTGAATAATTCAAACGAGCACCAGTCTATTTCTTGCATCAAAACGCCACCTATGCCTATACCACTAGCATCACATTCAACTTCAAATTGCTTCGAAAAATCAGGTAATGCAAGCAATGGTGCAGAAGTAAGCAAACGTTTCAATGTGTCAAAAGAAATGTCTTGGGCCGCGCCCCATACAAAAGGCACACCTTTCTTTGTCAAATCATTTAAAGGTGCAGCAATGGTGCTAAACTCTTTCACAAAGCACCTATAGAAACCAGCGAGACCGTGGAAACTACGCACTTGACTCACATTCATTGGAGTAGGCCAATTCTGAATTGGTTCAATTTTAGATTGATCTACCTCTACTCCATGCTTAGAGACAACAAATCCTAGGAATATGACCTTATCTTTTGCAAATGTACACTTCTTCAGATTAGCATACAGTTTACTATCACGTAACACTTGCAAAACTTGTCTAATATGAGTGCAATGTTCAGATTCGGTGTGGCTTTATATGAGTATATCATCAAAGTAAACAACCACAAAACGACCAATAAACTCTCTCAAAACATGATTCATCAAACGCATGAAAGTACTAGGTGCATTAGTAAGACCAAACGGCACGACTAACCACTCATACAAGCCGGATTTTGTTTTGAAAGCAGTTTTCCATTCATCCCCTTCTTTCATCCTAATTTGATGATAACCACTACGCAAGTCAATTTTTTAGAGAAAACAGCAGAACCACTCAATTCATCTAGCATATCCTCTAAGCGTGGAATAGGATGACGATATCGAATAGTGATGTTATTAATCGCTCTACAGTCAACACACATGCCATGTACCATCTTTCTTAGGAACTAAAATAACAGGAACAACACAAGGGCTAAAGAGAGACACGAATGTACCCTTTATCCAACAACGCTTGTACTTGCTTCTGAATTTCCTTAGTTTCTTCGAGATTAGTCTTGTAAGGTACACGGTTGGGAAGTGTAGCGCCAGGAATCAAATCCACTTGATGTTCTATACCACGCAATAGAGGTAAACCTGCGGGTACGTCTTCTGGAAACACATCCCCAAAGTCCTGCAAAACAGAAGAGACACCAAGAGAAATAGGGGTCATGTCGTTAGAAACCAATACCTCGCCCTTATGCATGAGCACAAGTGGCATGGCTGTAGGATCCTCACGAAACTCTCTCATATCCTCCTTGGTGGCTAGTATTAATAACCTAGGCACTATCTCACTTTTTGTTATATCACTCAATTTAGGCTCAATTACATCAGGAACAGCTATTACACAGTCTCGCCGAGTGGTAGTATCTTCCTTCAAGTTCACCTCTATCTTCTGGTGAGAATCATTCACAATTTCTTGTGGTGTCATTGGCTGCATAGTAATCATCTTTCCTTTGAATTCTAAGTGATATGTGATGCAGCCCGTCCTACGGACGCTTCTACATCTACAACAACAAGTCCCCCAAGTGGACCCATGACTCGTGCGCGAGCCAAACTGCTCCAAGCTAAGGTGAACTCGCTCCTCTCTTCGTGACAATTTGATACCTCCTTGGATGGCGTGCTACTTCATACCACTACGTTGTGCATCATCAGGTATGAGCCCCCGTCGCGTTGACCCACGAGCCCTAAAGCTGCACCTGAGCTGAAGCTGCCAAAGCCGGAGTGTCCAGCGCGACTCAGCCTGAGTGTCCGGCGCGACGTAGCCGGAGTGTCCGGCCTGCCCGAGCCTGAACTTGGCGCGGACATTCTGTGTGCCAGTTCGGACACTGCCCAGACTGTCCGGCCCACTCGACCCGGAGTGTCCGGCCACCCCGGACTATCCGGCCCACTCGACCCCGAGTGTCCGGCCCAAGTGATGAGCCTGCGAGCCTAGCTAGGCCCTATGGCCCATGTACCCCTCTATTTCGCCCAGAACTCTACTTTAATGCATGAATTACCCCTGACTTTGTTGTTGGCCTATATATAGTCCCCCACATCCATTGTAAACCCTAGGCATGATATTGGAATTAGTGGAAACCCCTTTGTGGATCTATCTAATTCTTGCCTCATGCTCCTTGACTAAGGAGCACCAATATCCCCAAACCTTGTTGGAGTTTGCATTGTGCCTCCGCGTTGTACAAGGCCTAGGCATCGGTGTCCCTTTGCCTAGACGTCAAGATCTCACCGAGTCTCCCATCTCGTCGTGCCGGTTCGAGAGAGAGTCCTCCGCCCGACGCCGATCCTAGGGATTGCGTCGGACCGGTCACCACCGGCGTGAGCTATTGGTGTTTATCGTGGTTTTGCGTGTGTGTGTTCATCGCGTTCTTCGTGCGTGTGTTCGTCGTGTTCATCCTTCCCTCCTTCCCCTGCACTCCACCCTCGATTTGAAAGGGAATCGTGAAAGATCGGGCCACCCTAGAGGTTTGCCCTCAACATATTGGTATCAAGAGCTTCGTTGCTCACGATTTCCCCCACAAATTTTTCTTCTATCCACCAAAAATTCGAAAATCCCCACAAAAAACAGCCCATATTTGCCTTTGGATCGATATCTTGATTTGGAGTGTTATTTGTGGTTTTGATCCGACCAAACTTTGTCTAAGGAGTTGGTCCAGCTTTATCTTGCGTTTCCCCAGCCCGATTTGGCCAGTTTTTCGCGGATTTGAGGCCCGAAGGCGAGGATTTCTGCTCAAGAACATGAGCAGGAAACCCGCGCCGGAGTGTCCGGCCGAACCAGACCGGAGTGTTCGGCTAGACCGGAGTGTCCAGCCCAGACAGACCAGAGTGTCCGGCTGTAACGCCCATTTTTGACAACTTTGCCTCATTTTTCGCATTGGCTAATCTCCTTTGTTTGCTCGTGTCCCGTGTGCGTGTCAGCAACTACCAGCAAGCTTCCGCATCATCAACTTCCGCGCTCATTGACACCACGGACCACGAACATCATCCCACACCACCGATGCCAAGTTCATCATCAAAGAAGGTATAACTTGCGTCACCTTGTTAACCCCATCTTCCTTTGTGTGTACCTATCCCATGAGAGTGGCTCATCTTGTGTTTGCTTGAGCATTGTGCATTTGTCCTTGGATAGTAAGTCTGCAAGAGCAATAGCAAGTGTGACTAGGTAGCATCAAGGGAGAGCAAAAAAAAGGATCAAAGAAAAAGCAAAAGAAAAATAGTCTCCCCTAGCAAAAGAGAGTCTCAAAGCTTGTAAGCAAGAGAGAAAGAAGAGCGCCCAAGGCAAGTGCACAAATCCGTTGCTCACTTTTAATCTTTGCAAACGAGCCACGGTCTCTCCTTGCATTGGCACGACAATGAGCTTAGTCTTCGTTAGGACGTTTTGTTTGCTCATTTTCATAGTCGTGTCAATCCCAACTTTCTCCACGTGTGTGTATATAGTCGTAGGTTCCCGTCACCCTTTTGATGTGTTGACCTTCGCCTTTGACTTGAGTTTTGTTGGATTTTACCCACTTTTGACTATCCCTTTTCTTTTGGTTGGTTCTTTGGCTTTCCACAATACTAACCTACCACCAACAAGCTGTTGAGAGTTAGTTCTTTCTTTAGTGTGAGTTTTCTTTGCAATTCCACTTTGCACGCTTATAGCTCTCACTTGTGGTTTCTAGTTTGGTGCAATCCCCAAGGTGAGGTACAAGGCTAACACCACCATATTCCACTTCCATATACAATACTTGTGTGTTTTGCATGATGGATAGGCACGATGAGACGAGCCAACCACCTCCCCAAGAAGAAGATCATGGTCCGTACATGACGCGCGCAAGTCACTTCATCGTTCGACAAGAGTTCCGTGAACGTTGCCAAGCACTTGAGACGCGACAAGATGAAACATTTGGCGAGACGCAAGCCGAGTTCAAGAACATCGAAATCTGCTTCAACGGCCTCGAACGACAAATGCATGCAATGCATCACAACTTCGGCCACCAAAATGAAGCGCTCCAACGCTCTGTCGCCGAGACAAATGACAACCTTCGACGCCTCATCGACGGCATGGCAAGACCACGTTCACGCGCATCAAGCTCGGCAAGTTCTTCACATCGTCATGCACCTCTTCCACATGATCTACATCAAAGTGCTCAAAGACGCAATGATGCCCCCGTGGTTGAAGATGGAATCTCTTCGAACTATGTACCTTCTCCACGGCACGCCGCAACGTCAAGCTATGATGGTGACCTCTCTTCAAGGCCACGAGCAAGGCAAGAAGCACACCGTCATCACGCAAGGGCACTAGTGATCCGACAAGAGCAACCACAAGAGGAACCGCAAGCGCAACCGCAAGTACAACCGCAAGTCTACCACCATCGACCGCGACACATACTTGACACAACAAGTGATGACTCCAACTTGGAGAATCAAGCTCGTCATCGACGTGAAGCTCTCCAAGATCCTCCTCCTCGTCATCAACGTCATGAACGTCAAGAATGACACCATGGTCATCACGCGGCGCCTCCTCCACATCAACAAAACTTGGAGCATCAAGTGATACAAGTTGAGCGACGCCCACCACGTCAAGAGGCTCATGACCATGTTCTTTGTTGTGAGGCCCATGTGCCTAACCAACATCACCAACCAAGGAACGAGCCTCCTCTTTGTCATCAACCGCGTCAAGAGGCTCCACACCCTCGCCACCATGAGGCCCAAGTACCTCAACCACGTCAACAACCGTGCCAAGAGCAAGAGCAAGCTACTCATCAACAACAATATCAAGAGCAAGCTCCGCAACAAGGACGCGAGAACCAAGTTCCACCTCCCAACTACAAGATCATCAACAAGGTCACCAAGCTCGTCGCAATGACCGCAACGATGAAGAAACTTTTGGCAAGCTCAAGTTCACAATGCCCGAGTTC
Organism: Avena eriantha; assembly: GCA_910589775.1. NCBI lineage: Eukaryota > Viridiplantae > Streptophyta > Magnoliopsida > Poales > Poaceae > Avena > Avena eriantha. The sequence continues at coordinate 175,980,980 of OU342740.1, read as the reverse complement.
ACCGGATCCAATGACCCCGAAGAATACCTCTCGTGGGCACTCAAAGTCGACAAGATCTTCCGCTTGCACAACTATAGCAACGAGAAGATGGTCGCCATGGCTTCGCTAGAGTTTGATGATTACGCCAACCTTTGGTGGGAACAAGTTCAAGTTGCTCGTGATGCAAGACAAGAGCCGCCAATCACAACTTGGCATGACATGAAGGCTCACATGAGATCCCAGGTTGTCCCCGCGCACTACACGCGTGACCTCTTCAACAACCTTCAAGCTCTTCGTCAAGGGACAAAGACCGTGGAAGAATACTTCAAGGAAATGGAACTCAACTTGATTCGCGCCTACATTGATGAGCGCATGGAGCAAACAATGGCACGTTTCCTTATTGGCTTGAATCACCCAATCAAGCGCATCGTTGAGTTCCAAACATACAACACCATGGTTGAGCTTGTGCACATCGCAACAAAGGCTGAACGTCAAGTGCAAGAGGATATCAAGTACAACAAGCCCAAGACGTACTTCACCTACAAGAAAGCTTCAACCCCTACACCAACAACTTTCAATGGTAGCTCCTCAAGTACCTCAAAGCCTTCCTTCAAGCCCACACTTCCTCAAGGAAAACAGCCCCCAAGTGGCAAGCAAGCAAAGAGTGATACACCTTTCAATGGTGAATGCTACAAGTGTGGAGGTAAAGGACACAAGTCGGCCGAATGTGGAAACAAGAAAGTCTTGTTCATCCATGACAATGGTGATGAAGAGTACTTGAGTGAAGATGAGTTTGATGCCCATGTCAAGGAAGCAATGGCAAGGCAACGAGTGGAAGATGATCATGAACTCCTCATGTGTGAGCATGACGCAAGTCCATCGCTTGTCGTCACAAGGATCTTGACCACTCAAGCACAAGAGCATGAAGACCAAAGCTCCAACATCTTCCAAACACGAGCCGGCATCAACGGCAAATCTATCAAGGTGATCATTGATGGAGGGAGTTGTCACAACCTTGCTAGCACCAAGTTGTGTGAGAAGCTCAACCTCACCCTCCATCCACACAAGCACCCCTACCACATGCAATGGCTAAGTGACCAAGGATCCGTGAAGATCAAGCATACCGTATCGGTCGCCTTCGCCATTGGTCCTTACAAAGATACGGTGGAGTGTGATGTGGTTCCTATGACAGTTTGCCACATGCTTCTTGGTCGACCATGGCAATTTTACAAGGCTGCTCAACATGATGGTCGCACCAATATATATACCTTCAAATGGCTCAACAAAACATGTGTTTTGCAACCGATGACTCCTAGCCAAATAATTGCGGACAATGCAAAGGCTTTAGCGAGGGCGCAAAGCACAACACCTACTTGTGAGAAGAGCGGTGAGAGAGAGAACCACCTCATAGTGAGTGAGATCCACAAGCCAAATTTGAGTGGAAAAACTAAGAGTGTTATTCTTGCCACCAAAAGTGAGATGAGAGATGTTCGGAACAACCCATCCATCTTGCACTATGTCCTCCTTTGCAAAGGACTAGCGCAAGGAACTAATGAATTAACCAATGTTCCCCCATCTTTGATGAATGTTTTGCAGGAATTCAAGGATGTGTTTCCCGAAGAGCTTCCACATGGACTACCTCCTCTTCGTGGCATCGAACATCGAATTGACCTCATCCCCGGTGCACCACTTCCCAACCGCGCCGCTTACCGCACGAACCCGGAGGAGACGAAGGAGATCGAACGTCAAATCAACCAACTCGTCTCCAAAGGTTTGATCCAAGTTAGCACTAGTCCAAGTGCCGTACCCGTGATTCTTGTTCCAAAGACGGATGATACGTTACGGTTATGCATGGACTGCTATCCAATCAATGCTATCACCGTGCGTTATCGACATCCCATACCATGTCTCGATGACATGCTTGATGAGTTGTGTGGAGCCACTATTTTTTCGAAATTTGATCTTCGTAGTGGTTACCATCAAATACACATGGCTGAAGGTGATGAGTGGAAAACCGCCTTCAAGACCAAACTTGGTCTCTATGAATGGTTGGTTATGCCCTTCGGTTTATCAAATGCCCCATCCACCTTCATGCGCCTTATGAATCACATCTTGCGTTCTCTCATTGGAAAAAGTGTTGTTGTCTATTTCGATGATATTCTTGTTTATAGCAAATCACTTGAGGACCATATAACACATGTCAAGGAAGTTTTGCAAATCCTTCGACATGAAAAGCTTTATGCTAATCTTCCCAAGTGCACTTTTGCTAAAGACAAGTTGATTTTTCTTGGATTTGTCGTTTCTTCGAAGGGAATTGAAGTTGATGTTTCCAAGGTAAAGGACATACAAGATTGGCCCATACCAACAAATGTGAGTGAATTCCGAAGTTTTCATGGGTTGGCCAGTTTCTATCATCGCTTTGTGAAAGACTTTTCAACCATTGCTTGTCCCCTTAATGAATTGACCAAAAAGAATGTCACCTTTGTGTGGGGCAAAGCTCAACAAAAAGCTTTTGATGAACTTAAAAAGAGGCTCACCGAAGCACCTCTTCTTGCTTTACCGGATTTCACAAAAACTTTTGAGATAGAGTGTGATGCTAGTGGTATTGGCATTGGAGGAGTCCTTATGCAAAACAGACGTCCTATCGCCTACCATAGCGAAAAACTTGATGGTGCTCGCCTTAACTATCCGATTTATGACAAAGAGCTTTTTGCCTTAGTTCATGTCCTTCAAGTTTGGCAACACTACCTTTGGCCCAAGGAATTTATCATACATTCCGACCACGAGTCGTTGAAATATCTCAAAGGCCAACATAACTTGAGCAAGAGACACGCTAAGTGGGTTGAGTTCATGGAGTCTTTTCCGTATATTGTCAAGTATAAGAAGGGCAAAGATAATGTAGTTGCGGACGCATTGTCTCGCAAACATACAAGCCTTCTTACGAGACTTGAAATCAACGTGTTGGGTCTTGAGGAAATAAAATCTTTGTATGCTTCCGATCCGTTCTTTGAACCAATTTTCGCAAAGTGCTCCAATGACAAAGGAGTTGATGATTTCTGTTTGCATAAGGGCTTTCTATTTAAACAAAACAAGCTATGCATCCCGAAGTCGTCGCTTCAACTTTTGCTTATCCAAGAATCTCATGGTGGAGGCCTTATGGGTCACTTTGGTCACGACAAGGCATTGGACATGCTCTCCAATCACTACTTTTGGCCCAAGATGAAGCGTGACGTGGAGCGCTACGTTCAACGATGCACGGCATGTGTTCAAGCTAAGTCACAAGCTAATCCCTATGGTCTTTATATGCCATTGCCTATTCCTCATACACCTTGGTCCGATATTAGCATGGATTTCGTGTTAGGATTGCCTAGATCTAAGCATGGTCATGATTCTATATTTGTTGTTGTGGATCGTTTTTCCAAAATGGCACACTTCATACCGTGCCATAAGACCGACGATGCTTCACATGTTGCAAATCTGTTTTTTAGGGAAATCATCCGTCTTCACGGTGTGCCAAGGACAATCGTCTCCGACCGCGACGTCAAGTTCATGAGCTACTTGTGCAAGACCCTCATGGCCAAGCTCAGCGTCAAGCTCCTCTTCTCATCCGCATCACATCCTCAAACTGATGGACAAACCGAAGTTGTCAACCGAAGCCTTGGAACTCTTCTTCGTGTGTTGATCAAGAAAAACCTGAAGGATTGGGAGGAATGCATTCCACACGCCGAGTTCGCCTACAATCGAGCCAAGCACTCAACAACCAAGATGAGTCCATTCATGATCGTCTATGGTTTCGAGCCCCTCACCGCGCTCGACATCCTACCACTACCTCTGCATGAGCGCACGAACATGGACGTCGAGAAGCGCGCACAAGCTATGAAGAAGCTCCATGAAGAAACACGAGCTACTATCAAACAACAAGTCCTTCGCCAAGCTTCAAGGTTAAACAAGGACAAGAAGGAGATGATATTTGAAGAAGGGGACCTTGTGTGGATACACCTAAGCAAGGACTGCTTCCCCAAGGAACATGACTCCAAGCTCAAGCCAAGAGGAGATGGTCCCTTCAAGGTCCTCAAAAGAATCAACAACAACGCCTACATCATCGACATACCGACCTCCAAGTACCTTGCAAGCAATACATTCAATGTCAAGGATCTCTCACCCTACCATGGAGATGCTCAAGATGATATCCATGAAGAGTCGAGAACGACTCTTTCCCAAGGGGGGAGCTGATACAGCCCGTCCTAGAGACGCTTCTACATCTACAAAAACAAGTCCCCCAAGTGGACCCATGACTCGTGCGCGAGCCAAACTCCTCCAAGCTAAGGTGAACTCGCTCCTCTCTTCGTGCCAATTTGATACCTCCTTGGATGGCGTGCTGCTTCATACCACTACTTTGTGCATCATCAGGTACGAGCCCCCGCCGAGTCGACCCACGAGCCCTGAAGCTGCACCTGAGCTGAAGCTGCCAAAGCCGGAGTGTCCGGCGCGACTCAACCAGAGTGTCCGGCGCAGTCGGAGTGTCCGGCCTGCCTGAGCCCGAACCTGGCACGGACATTCTGTGTGCCAGTTCGGACACTTCCCGGACACTGCCCGGAGTGTCCGGCCACCCCGGACTATCCGGCCCACTCGACCCGGAGTGTCCGGCCACCCCGGACTGTCCGGCCCACTCGACCCGGAGTGTCTGGCCCAAGTGATGGGTCCGCGAGCCTAGTTGGGCCCTATGGCCCATGTACCCCTCTATTTCGCCTAGAACTCTACTTTAATGCCTGAATTACCCCTGACTTTGTGGTTGGCCTATATATAGACCCCCACCTCCATTGTAAACCCTAGGCTTGATATTGGAATTAGTGGAAACCTCTTTGTGGATCTATCTAATTCTTGCCTCATGCTCCTTGACTAAGGAGCACCAATATCCCCAAACCTCGTTGGAGTTTGCATTGTGCCTCCGCGTTGTACAAGGCCTAGGCATCTCACCGAGTCTCCCATCTCGCCGTGCCGGTTCAAGAGAGAGTCCTCCGCCCGACGCCGATCCTAGGGATTGCGCCGGACCGATCACCGCCGGCGTGAGCTATTGGTGTGTATCGTGGTTTTGCGTGTGTGTGTGTTCATCGCGTTCTTCGTGCGTGTGTTCGTCGTGTTCATCCTTCCCTCCTTCCCCCGCACTCCACCCTCGATTTGAAAGGGAATCGTGAAAGATCGGGTCACCCTAGAGGTTCGCCCTCAACAATATGTGTTGGCTCGGCCATTGTGTTGCACATGGCGATCACAGAGCCAAGGCCGACCCAATAGTAGGTGACAAACAGTCATAGGAACCACATCAAAATGAATAGAATCTTTGTATGGCCCTATTTGAAAATTCACACGTACCATATGATTTACCTTCATCTAACCATTGTTGCTTAACCATTGTATGTAGTATGGCTTGGGATGAGGTAAGTATGTCAAATTCAGTTTGGCACATAGTTCCTTACTTGCAAGATTTCTGCAGCTACCGCCATCAATAATGACCTTGCAAGCTTTATTCGGTCCAACTAGAGCTTTTGTTTGGAACAAGTTGCAACGCTGGGATTCCTCAACCGGTTGCACACTAAGTACACGTGAAGATACGACAATAGTAGGTGCACGCTTAGCATATGCATCAGCACCAACCTCGCCATCATCAAGATCATCGTCAGAAGCTTCATCTCCACTCTCTACTTCTCCTTGTTCATTAACAAACATAACCTTGCTGTTTGGACAATCTTTCTTGTAGTGACCTCTACCTCCACAAGTATGGCACACCACATCACGAGTATGTGCCGTAGACATGTTGGAACCAGAGCTAGCAGCAGGAGCAGAGGGTTTCTGAGCATTAGAACCAACCGAAGGTGTACTTGCTAGTTTGGTCGATGGTGTAAACGGGACAACAGCTGGTGGCGCGACTGTAGTAGGAGTAGATCTGGGCGAAAATCTGCTGGAGGATGGAAAACGAGTGCGTGACTTCGCCTCTTCTGCCAACTGGGATTCGGCCTCTCTAGCATGGTGCAATAGCTCATTCATGGACTCATACTTATGATGACGCACTATGCTCTTGATTGGCAACTTCAGATTGTTTAGGAATCGTTGCATGGTCATCTCAATGGACTCACGAACTCTAGCACGCTACATAAGCATCTCCATCTCCATGTAGTACTCATCAACTGTCATGGTGCCTTGCTTCAATTGCGTCAATTTATCAAAAACTGATCGCAAGTAGTTGGTTGGTACGAAACGAGCTTTCATGATTTGCTTCATCTCGCACCAATCCATCACAGGAAGTTCATTGTCCTCCCTTCTATGCTGCACAAGAGCATCCCACCAACACAAAGCATAACCATCAAATTCAGATGCTGCAAGCTTGACCTTCTTGTCTTCTGGATAGTCAAATAAGCGCCAGAGTTTCTCAATCTTCAACTCCTATGTAAGGTAATCTTCAGGATCAATGGAACCATAAAACTTTGGAATTGAAAATTTTGGCTTGCCCAACCCATCATCAGCTTGGTTGGGCACACGTTGACCACGCCCAATGGGAACAAACCCACGACCATGAGCAGGTGCATGGACAGGGGGAATAGCATGTCCCCTGCCAACATGTGGAGCAGCATCTACAACGCTACCCTCTTCAAAATCATCAAAGGCATCATCATGTTGAGGCTCTTATCTTCTATGTAAAGCGGCTGTCAAACCCTCAATGGATTGCTGAAAAGTGGTGACATTGACATTGAGCGTACCCACTTGCGTTTGGATAGTATCAACCATTCCAACACGCTGATCCAATCTCATATTCATATCCTGGAGATTCTTGTCAATGGCATCTGTCGAGTTAGTAAACACATGTGTCAAGTGAGACTTCAAAGCCTCATATTCACGCCAATTAACAAGCTCCCCATCTGTTGAGGGCAAACCTCTAGGGTGGCCCGATCTTTCACGATTCCCTTTCAAATCGAGGATGGAGTGCGGGGAGAGGAGGGGAGGATGAACACGACGAACGCACGCAAGAATAACGCGATGAACACACACACACAAAACCACGATACACACCAATAGCTCACGCCGGCGGTGACCGGTCCGGCGCAATCCCTAGGATCGGCGTCGGGCGGAGGACTCTCTCTTGAACTGACACAACGAGATTGGAGACTCGGTGAGGTCTTGACGTCTAGGCAAAGGGACACCGATGCCTAGGCCTTGTACAACGCGGAGGCACGATGCAAACTCCAACGAGGTTTGGGGACATTGGTGCTCCTTAGTCCAGGAGCATGAGGCAAGAATTAGATAGATCCACAAAGGGGTTTTCACTAATTCCAATATCATGCCTAGGGTTTACAATGGATGTGGGGGACTATATATAGGCCAGCCACTTAAACAGGGGTACTTTAGGAATAAAAGACAAGTTCTGGATGGACTAAGGGGTACATGGGCCGAAGGCCCAAAGGCCTTTTCATGCCTGGTGACGGTCGGACCGGAGACTCTGGTGTGGTGGAGCGGAGACTCCGGTCTAGACCAGAGAATCCGGTGTAGTCTCTAGACCAGCCTCCGGAGGGGTCGTTAGACTGTCCCAGGGCCTGGTGCAGGGGGTCAGACCAGAGAGAGGGCCGGAGTCTCCGGTGTCTTCAGGCCGGAGACTCCGGTGTGCGCAGGCCGGAGACTCCGGTCCGAGCAGCTCCAGCAGCGTTTGCTTCACGTTCTGCTCCTTGTCCACCATCCTTGGTTGCTTGGTGATGTGTCGAGGCTTCGTACCTGATGATGCATAGGGTAGTTGCATGAAGTAGCATACCATCCAAGGAGGTACGAATTGGCATGAGGAGAGGAGCGAGTTCACCTTAGCTTGTAGGAGTTTGGCTCGGGCACGAGTCATGGGTCCACTTGGGGGACTTGTTGGTGAAGATGTAGAAGCGTTCGTAGGACGGGCTGCATCAGCTCCCCCCTTGGGAAAGAGTCGTCCTCGACTCTTCATGGTTATCATCTTGAACATCTCCATGGTATGGTGAGAGGTCCTTGAAATTGAATGTATTGCTTGCAAGGTACTTGGAGGTTGGTATGTCGATGATGTAGGCGACGTTGTTGATTCATTTGAGGGCCTTGAAGGGACCATCTCCTCTTGGCTTGAGCTTGGAGTCACGTTCCTTGGGGAAGCGGACTTTGCTTAGGTGTATCCACACAAGGTCACCTTCTTCAAAGATCATCTCCTTGTCCTTGTTTAACTTTGAAGCTTGGCGAAGGACTTGTTGTTCGATAGTAGCTCTTGTTTCTTCATGAAGCTTCTTCATAGCTTGTGCGCGCTTCTCGACGTCCATGTTCGTTCGCTCATGTAGAGGTAGTGGTAGGATGTCGAGCGCGGTGAGGGGCTCGAAACCATAGACGATCATGAATGGACTCATCTTGGTTGTTGAGTGCTTGGCACGGTTGTAGGCGAACTCGGCGTGTGGGATGCATTCCTCCCAATCCTTCAAGTTTTTCTTGATCAGCACACGTAGGAGAGTTCTGAGGCTTCGGTTGACGACTTCGGTTTGGCCATCAGTTTGAGGATGCGATGCGGATGAAAAGAGGAGCTTGACGCCGAGCTTGGCCATGAGGGTCTTCCATAAGTAGCTCATGAATTTGACGTCGCGGTCGGAGACGATTGTCCTTGGCACACAGTGAAGACAGACAATTTCCCTGAAAAACAGATTTGCAACATGTGAAGCATCGTCGGTCTTATGGCACGGTATGAAGTGTGCTATTTTGGAAAAACGATCCACAACAGCAAATATAGAACCATGACCATGCTTAGATCTAGGCAATCCTAACATGAAATCCATGCTAATGTCGGACCAAGGTGTATGAGGAATAGGCAATGGCATATAAAGACCATAGGGATTAGCTTGCGACTTAGCTTGAACACATGTCGTGCATCGTTGAATGTAGCGCTCCACGTCACGCTTCATCTTGGGCCAAAAGTAGTGGTTGGAGAGCATGTCCAATGTCTTGTCGCGACCAAAGTGACCCCTAAGGCCTCCACCATGAGATTCTTGGAGGAGCAAAACTTGAAGCGACGACTTCGGAATGCATAGCTTGTTTTGTTTAAATAGAAAGCCCTTATGCAAATAGAAATCATCAACTCCTTTGTCATTGGAGCACTTTGCGAAAATTGGTTCAAAGAACAGGTCGGAAGCATACAAAGATTTTATTTCCTCAAGACCCAACACGTTGATTTCAAGTCTCGTAAGAAGGCTTGTATGTTTGCGGGACAATGCGTCCGCAACTACATTATCTTTGCCCTTCTTATACTTGACAATGTAAGGAAAAGACTCCATGAACTCAACCCACTTAGCGTGTCCCTTGCTCAATTAGCTTGGCCTTTGAGATATTTCAACGACTCGTGGTCGGAATGTATGATAAATTCCTTGGGCCAAAGGTAGTGTTGCCAAACTTGGAGGACACGAACTAAGGCAAAAAGCTCTTTGTCATAAATCGGATAGTTAAGGCGAGCACCATCAAGTTTCTCGCTATGGTAGGCTATAGGACGTCCGGTTTGCATAAGGACTCCTCCAATGCCAATACCACTAGCATCACACTCTATCTCAAAAGTTTTTGTGAAATCCGGTAACGCAAGGAGAGGTGCTTCGGTGAGCCTCTTTTTGAGGTCATCAAAAGCTTTTTGTTGTGCTTTGCCCCACACAAAGGTGACATTCTTTTCTGGTCAATTCATTAAGGGGACAAGCAATGGTCGAAAAGTCTTTCACAAAGCGACGATAGAAACCGGCCAACCCATGAAAACTTCGGAGTTCACTCACATTTGTTGGGATGGGCCAATCTCGTATGTCCTTTACCTTGGAAACATCAACTTCAATTCCCTTCGAAGAAACGACAAATCCAAGAAAAATCAACTTGTCTTTAGCAAAAGTGCACTTGGGAAGATTAGCATAAAGCTTCTCATGTCGAAGGATTTGCAAAACTTCCTTGACATGTGTTATGTGGTCCTCAAGTGATTTGCTATAAACAAGAATATCATCGAAATAGACAACAACACTTTTTCCAATGAGAGAACGCAAGATATTGGCGTTGCATATCTGGTTCTTAATAAACTTGCGTGAGATGTTTGAAAACTTCTCAATGGTCTGAGTATTGACCATGCAAAAGGCTTGTCCGGCATACTCAGATATCTGGTTCTTAATAAACTTGCATATGTGCCTGGATCTCCGAGACTACATGCATTTCCAACGATACTACTTGCATATGTCGAGTTGGTTGGCCGAATCCGAGACGGACCCAAGGTTTGCATCAATGGCTGTAAACGACTGGGAACCCGAAAATGTGACTGGGCTTGTCGATACCGCAAAAACACTCCGCATCCAAAACAGTACAGGTGCTCCATGCACAATCTTCATAAAACCGTAACACGGCATAGGTACATGATAGTAAATAAAGCCCCAAACTAGTTTGTGGCCCCAAGAAATAGAAATAAATCAAGCTCTGGCTCGGGGGGTCCATACGGCCTCCCGGATGTGGATAGTGCGAATAGTCAAGGAACATGAATCAAGTACTCGGGGTCCTACGGGACACAAGTGAGCATGAAAAACCAAATAACAGATATTGCTCACCGGTGCCTCTTTCATTAGTTATCCCATTACTACTCAGGTTAAGTTGCTTAGGTACCTCGTTATCCACCCGACACTCACATACCCTACACATGCTGTTCTACGACTCGCATGGCTCAAACAACTCCTATAGTAATGGCTCATAGGATGGAGGAACAAGCTTCGGTGGGGTTTAAAAGTAAAGGCTATGCAGTACTTGGGATTCAATTTAATGCAATCGCGACTCAATGATGCAAGAGTAAGATAGAGGCAATAGGTACTATATGTATGCAAGCATGTGGTAGTGCTTGCCTGGCAGCTCAGTTGAAGCGAGAGATGGATCTGGATAGTACTCCTGGGATTCCTGATATTTCCCCTGCTCGGCGTCTATTCGAAAGAAGAACCAAACAAACAAGGGCCAACATAAATAAAGTGCACAAGCACAGAAATAAAATACGACAAGCAAACAAGTATGTCATGATGAATGATGCACACATTTCATGGCAATAATGTAGCATGGCAAGGGTGAGGTGTGGGGACAAGAATAAATCATTTTATTGATTATTTGGTCAAGTTTTATTGCCATAAACAGTTCTGATTTTTAATAATGACATGATGCATGCTTCAATTCATATCATGGAATGCATAGTTAGAACGGGCTCGTCGCGCTGATCGATTTAGACATATTATTTGTCACATTTGGAGTTATAGAATTAAAGTTATTAATTAATTAAGAAAAGGCATTTTTTTTATTGCAATTTAAACAATTTCGAAAATTTAAAAAAAATAGACAAACATTATTTTGGATGGCAGATTTGAATTACTCACATTTTTCTGATTCAATAACATATAACATTTGTATTATTTGGATAAGTCAATTAAAAGATATTATTTCCTGGATTTAAAACATATTTAACAATTTCTGAAATCATTTTTATTAAACAAATAAGAACAGCGACTTTTTGCACACAGAGGCAGCTAGCCCGAGTCACAGACAGGTGGGGTCGCGCTGATCTGGCGAAACCAACGCGCGGCAGACCTTTCTCACCGCGCGTTCAGCCAGCCACACCGACTGTCAGCTGGGCCACAGGGGCTGCGGGGCCACCACGCGTGCGCGCCAGCGGGGACTCGACACGTGGCGGATCCGAGGGCTACGGGTTGAGGCCGAGAAACCTGCGGAGCCTTTTTGTGAAATTGCCACCGCGGATGACATGTGGGGACGTGTGGAGCGTGGGTTGATGAAACAAAAACGGCGGTACCTTTTTGTAAAAGTTACACAGAGGCAGACAAGTGGGACCAGGTGGAGCGCAGGTTGAGCAAACAAAAGGCGCAGGGGGTAAAGGGAAAAAGTCCACGGGCTACTGTTTTTCTTCCGGGCTATCACTGACGGACTGTCGACGCGCGTCGGGCGGAAAACAGAGGCGCGGCCGGGGCTCGATCTTACGATCTAGCGCGCGCGCGACGGCGGCTACCGCTGCGGCTAGCGGGGGTTGGTTGCAGAGAACTGCTACTTGGCGAGGATAAACTACTGCGGCGCATCGGCGGGCAACGGCTGCGAGGGCGGTGCATAGAGGGCGTTCGTCGGATGGATCGGCGCGTCCAGGAAACGACAGGTAGAGAGAGCTTGTCCGGGAGAACCAGGGACTCACCGTGCGGGTACTGGTGGGGTTGGATTGGGCCGGGAAGCAGGGGATCGGTGCCGTTGCTGGGGTCTGCGGCTAGGTTTTCCTCGTTGGCTCGAGGTCGTGCAGCAGGTGCTGGGCCTTCTCCTCCTCGTCTGCGGCCACAGGGCAATGCAGATGCACGGCTTGCCCTTCCCCAACGCCAAATGCCACGCCCTCCTCCTGGATGTGGTGTTGGCGAGTAGCAGCCGACGGTGGGGGCGCCGGTGGAAGAGGGAGGAAGGCAGCAGGCAGGTGGGGGGCTTGGGGTGATGGGCAGAGCCCTAGGGAAGATCTGGAGGGGCTGTAAGGCAGAGGAGGGAGGAGTAGATAAGGATGGGGTGCACAGAGGGTTGGCCAGTGGTGAAAAGGTGGTAGACGTCTCCCTTTTTCTTTCTTCACGTGTACGACATGGTGCGGTTGGACCAGGGGCTCGAGGATAGCTGGGGAGGCTGCAGCTGGGGGCCAGAGGGAAGCGGGACAGAGTGGCTCAGGTGGGGCCTAGCTTGGTGGCGAGAGAGAAGAACAGAGAGGAGGTGAGGGATCGGCTAGGGTAGGGAGAGGGGAGGCTCGGCATGAGGGTAGCTAGGGTGGTGTTGAGCAGGGTAGCTAGGTTTGGGGGGTTGGTTCGAGTCAGACCACAAGGGGTGGTGGCGCCTAGGTAGAAAGGGTGGTGAGGTGAGGGTTTAGCCGAAGCTAGGAAGAGGGGTTAGGGTTTTTAGCTAGGTGTAGAGAGAGCTTGGTTTAGCTAGAAAAGAGAGAGGGGAGGAAAAGGAACAATGGCACATGTATGCACACATGCATGTGTAGATGGTGGAAAAAGGTGGGAGGGATAGGTGGAGGAGCTAGGGTTGAAGAGGATATAAAACACCAAAAGAGTTTGAATTAAGACAAAGGGAGAAAACAAAAGGACCAAAGGAGAGAGAGGTGGAAGAAAAAGATGATCTTGCATGTGGCATGCACATGATATTATTTTGTGAAAACAAAATATCCATCCCATGTATGCTTGTCAAAGAGAAAACCCCTCAAAGAGTTACAAGGTGGAGGACAAGAGAAAGAATAAGCATTTATTTGGTTTATTGGTTTCAATTGAGTCCAAAAAAAACTCCACCCAAATATTCCCAAAGAAACCAAAATAGAAGAACAAGTGAGGGCCTTGCATGGGCCATGCATGAAGAGTAATTGCCACATTCATTAGTTGTGAAAACAACTACATCTACATATGGGCATCTATTACCCCCATGCACATCCATACTTGAATAAAGACCACCACATAAGCTACAAGCTTGATAAAATGTGGTAAGGGTGGATTTAAGCATAAATGAATATAATAGGCCATGCTAGTGTGTATGTTCCACTAGAAGATCATTTGGCCACAATTATATTTAAATAATGCTCAATTATTCCCAAAACAAACCATATGGAAGATAGAGCAAGTGAAACTTACCACATGCATGCAAGGGTGTCCATGTGGCTCTCCACATATCAACAATGTGAAAACAACATGAGGCATGTGTGGAAGCATGTGTAAATAGAAGTGGATCCATCCCAACCCACATGAGCTAGAGGTAACCCCAATAAAATGCAAAGCTCACATATAGTTGAATGGTGGAATTATGGGGTGGTGACAAGAAAAGGTGGTGGAGTTAAATAAAAGATATGCCCCCAACTCAACTTGGGCACCAAGCATTTATCAAGAACCAAATACAATTTATTAAGAACCAAATACAATGGATAAGTGCATATGAGACAAGATCCAACAGAAAAGGGTTTTATATGATGCTCAAATGCAAGGTGGCATGATGACATGAGCATGATATACTTATGATGCAACAAATATATGTAGGAAGTAGCATTTTATTATTAGACCATGTAGCATTTATGGTATTTGGTTCTTAATAAATTGTCAAGGAAGTTTGAAGGCTACTCAGATATCTGGTTCTTAATAAACTTGTCCAGTTTATGGTTCTCAAGTGATTTGCTATAAACAAGAATATCATCGAAATAGACAACAACACTTTTTCCAATGAGAGAACGCAAAATATTGACGTTGCATATTTGGTTCTTAATAAACCAGATATCTGAGTATTTACTCAAAGAGCAACCAACTTGCATTTATGGTATTTGGTTCTTAATAAACTTCTCTAAGTAGATGGTAGAATTATTCTCCCAAGCCTGTCAGATATGAGTAGCACAAATACTAAGTTAGGAACGCATATTCATCTTTTACAAATCCAATCTGACAATAGTATAGCATACATAATATTGGCACGCTGAAAGATGTCAATTAATCTTGAATAAGAAACGAATAAGGGAAACACAAATTAGTATTGATCTTTGAGTAAATACGACATGCAACGCTGCAACTATCATGCTCAAATTGAGATCATGTATCCATGAATTATGTGATTAACTTTGTAAAGTGAAGAGTCTTCACCAACGTTCCCTTTAAAAAAATATACCTCAGAGCAAATCTACAGATGGTAGACTATACTTCCAGTAACTTTGTTCGCGTTGTCCATCGGTGGAAAAATATGGTAATACCAGCAAGTAGATGGCAATTCAACTCACATTAGCATAGCCATAGCGTTAGGATCTGTTTAGTTCCTAGGAGAAATCACCAATGACTCAATACTTCATTATCAGACATGAGGAGTGGGTCATTAGGAAAAAATCTAGTACTTGAAATTGTACAATGAGACAAATGGAGGTGATATATCATGTACCTCGCTCGATCTTGCCACCTGTCGCCGACAGCTGGGCACCTAATTGTAATGCTTAGCTCATGTTCGTTACTGGCCACCGCCGATGCTTCCGTTCAGCCTCATCGTGTGTCGATGAGATCCTCGTGTAATGCTTGGCACTGCTTAATGTGAGTAGGCACAGAGGATTGGGAGGGAATCCTGCCATAATTGCCAGACGATTAGAACCATAATATCACCTTAAAACTGTGATCCCGTGCTTCAATCCCTGCATGAAGCAGATTACAGGAGAACCTAAATTCCAACATGTAAAAATTGTGAAGCTATTGAATTGTAAAGGTCGAAAGGGATAGAGACGGGCTTGGTCATGGCCCTGT
This sequence comes from Avena eriantha, assembly GCA_910589775.1. Classification (NCBI taxonomy): domain Eukaryota; kingdom Viridiplantae; phylum Streptophyta; class Magnoliopsida; order Poales; family Poaceae; genus Avena; species Avena eriantha. The sequence goes on along the minus strand of OU342740.1, from coordinate 175,965,684 downwards.
TTTTAGATTGATTTGCAAAATCCTCAACAAGTTTAATATGAGAGCCAACTTTTCAAGATATCTTACATCATGATAGAACACCTAAGAAATTTATGGACAGGGAAATAAAATAAATTTGTCTTATTCCATAAAATTAATTATTAGAATTTGCAACACGGAAGGAATTAATTTGTACTATCCAATTATGGTAGTAGCATATTATTACATCCCGATTTCTAGGGCACTATTTATCGTTGGCAAGCTACATCATCTCAAATTTACATACTCCCTCCGTTTCAAAATAGCTGACTTGCGTTTGTCTAGTTGTATTTAGACGTGTTTTTCTTGGACATCTTGTTTGGGCTATTGGATTTATGTTCATAATTTCCTGGTATATAGATACATATGAATCTAAACAAACTCAAGTCATTTATTTTAGGACGGAAGGAGTATAAAAAAGAAACATTGTATCCCAATTTGCATTACAACGATACTACTTGCATATGCCATATTGAGCCTTCAAATTTATGCCATCAGTGCAGGCATGTAGTGACGTGAGACAACCAATCGTAAGCAGTTTATGGATCTTATTAGAAAACGGAGAGCATATTGTGTACCTTGGATCAGCGGACTACATATAATATGCCAGATAGTTCCATCAATTTTGGCTGCTGCTTCCGTGCACGGGGAGGCGAAACCGAGGAAGACGCTGGCTAGCTTCTTCCATGCATCTTGTACCGGTGTTATTATATGAATCAATTGGAGGCTTCTCACGATCACATCGGGATTACTCAGACCTGCAAGATTGACACCGATATATGAATACACTGTTAGACTACTTGCACCGGGAGATCGTGAAGGATAGGAGAGGAGGAGTGCGGGAGGGGAAGACTGAGTCATGGAGGTGGAGGAGCCCAGGACTCTCGCGCTTCATCCAAGGTACACAATATTTGCTAAACTCTAGAGTTAAGCATTAATGATGAAATCATACATCAATCTAACGGATGATATTTGCTAAACTCTAGAGTTAATGTGGAGCCTCCTTTGGTGCCTCCAATTAGTAAATATATAAGATACATACAATTAGAAAACATGTGCAAGGTCAATGTGCATGGAAATCGTTTAAACATCATCCAAATGTGGGAACTTAAATACTCCATACAATATCTTAGTGTGTCACGCAAAGCATTTGACTGAAATATTGATCAACATATTTGATGCAAGAATAAGATAATTCGACAAAAATATATGAGAAAGGATATCCAAGACATCATTCAGTGCGCAAACCAACCATTGGAAAGAGAAATTGTTCAATATGTTGGATGCCACACATAAGTCATCAAAAGCAAAGATCATGAAAATATGAGTATCACAAGCGAACGAAAAAAACAACATGCTTGCAAACAAATCATAGGAAGAGCAATTGGTCAACATGATTGATGTGAAGAGTGCAAAAGGTATTAGAGCTAGGTTCGGTCTTGAACTTATATGGGGGGTTGTAACTACCTCGGTGAATTACGCTCTTAGTTACATGCCTGGATGAACAAAAGTGGTTAAAATAGTACGGTGGGGCCCAGGGCCGCTCACGGTAGACCTTTCGGCCGTCCTAACCACTTTCAGAACATCGGGACAAGAACGAGCGGCGTAATCGGCAGGCGAAGGGATCAACTACATACACAAATGAGTATGTATGCAAGCCACATACAACAGTCCTTAGAGCCATTCCATCTAAAAGAAATAAAAATATTGCAACGCCATACGGCAAGATTCAAATATCCTAGATAGAGATAATAATTTAGGATAGCTCCTCATACAAGAAACATCAGAGTATCAGGAGGAAGCAGAAAACAAGATCCGAGTACGGATAAGAAGAAAATCGGCATAAGATGCCCCATAAATAAACACATCCCGCCCACAGATCTCACGGATCCCCGTTCCCAGAATCTCTACACCGAATGATCATTGCCAACATCATCTGTCTCTTCCACCCAGTATCCATCTTGCGGGTACACCTGTTCATCTGAATCAAACAATTTATCGTGTGAGACCCTAGGGGTACTCAGCAAGTCTTTATGCCGCTAAAGGAGATACAACCTGGGGTGACGCAATTGCAGCAAAAGATAATACCTAACGATTCTACAGATACTCGCTAACCATCCGCCCAACCAATGATAGACGGATGTCCGTGAATTAAGAACAACAGTTATAACAGTATAATTAGCAGATCCATCCTCCTCGCTTACCAACGAGGAAGCGGACGAACAATCCCCATCATCCGTTGGCAGTTTTATTAACCATTCCATGAGTATTGCACTATTTACTAGTCAAGTACTTAGTCAATTTAAAAGCGGTACTTTAGTTATACTTGTCTATGATCGAGAAACTGTGCTCCAAGTCGTCCATAACCGCGGACATGGCTTTCAGAAAGATTTACCCTGCAGGGGTGCACGAATAGCAACACACACTCGATCAACCTCGGAAAAACCAAATCAAAACCCAACGAGGCATTCACGACAAAGTGATCACAGGATTCAGAAATATTTCAGGGGGCCACCCCATTAAGCTACCCGCAACGAAGTTGGCCGGCTCCGAGACGGACCCAAGGTTTGTGTGGACGGCGGTAAACGATTGGGAACTCGAAAATGTGACTGGGTTTGTCGATACAGCGAAAACGTGTCATGATCCAAAATAGTACAGGTGCTCCTCGCACAATCTTAAATAAAGCAGTAACATGGCATAAGTACAGGATAGTAATAAAGCCCCAAACTAATTGTGGCCCCAAGAAATAAGAATGAATCAAGCTCTGGCTCAGGGGGGTCCATAAGGCCTCCCGGATGTGGATAGTGCGAATAGTCAAGGAACAGGAATCAAGTACTCGGGGTCCTACGGGACACAAGTGAGCATGAAAAACCAAATAGCAGATAGTGCTCACCGGTGCCTCTTTCATTAGTTATCCCATACTACTCAGCTTATGTTGTTTAGGTACCTCATTGTGCATCAGACACTCACATACCCTACTCATGCTTTTCTACGACTCGCATGGCTCAAACAACTCCTGTAGTAATGGCTCATGGGATGGAGGAACAAGCTTCGGTGGGGTTTAAAAGTAAAGGCTATGCAGTACTTGGGATTCAATTTAATGCAATCGCGACTCAATGATGCAAGAAAAAGATAGAGGAAATAGGTATTGTATGTATGCAAGCATGTGGTAGTGCTTTCCTGGCAACTTAGTTGAAGCGAGAGATGGATCTGGGTAGTACTCCTGTGATTCCTGATAATTCTCCTGCTGGGCGTCTATTCAAAGAAGAACCAAACAAACAAGGGCCAACATAAATAAAGTGCACAAGCATATGAATTAAAGTGCGACAAGAAAACACGCATGCCATGATGAATGATGCACACTTTACATGGCATTAAAGTAGCATGGCAAAGGTGAGGTGTGGATACAAGAAATAAAGCATTTTATTATTTATTTGGTCCCATTTTATTGTCATAAACAGTTCAGGTTTTTAATAATGACATGATGCATGCTTCAATTCAGAACAAGGACTACATAGATAGAACGGGCTCATCGCGCTAATCGATTTAGACATATTATTTTCCCAATTTGGAGTTATAGCATTAAAGTTATTAATTTATTAAGGAAAAGGGCATTTTGTTGTAATTTTAAACATCTCGAAAATTTAAAGTGTTCAAAAGATATTTTGAATGGCATAATTGAATTCCTCACATTTTTCTGATTCCAAAACATATATCATTTGTATTATTTGGATTTGTATTTTAAAAATTATTTAAATCTGACTTGAATTTGAATTTTAAATCAATTTGAAAAAGGTTTAAATTAAACAGCAAAGCAGAAAACCATTTCGTACTCAGACAGACCCAGCCCCACTCACTGACGGGTGGGTCCGGCCTGACTGGGTGAAACGGCGCGGTGAAAGACGTTTTGCACCGGGGCAGAGGCTAGCCGAGGGGCTGACGTGCGGGCCCAATGGGGATGCGGAGCCCACGTGACAGTGGCAGCGGTGGGCTGACCAAGTGGCGGGGCAGGGGGCGCGGGTTACGGCCCGAGGAACCTAGGGGGTTTTCGGCAAGATTGCCAGGCGGCTGACTAGTGGGCCACGAGGTACCGCGGGTTGAGAGCGTACAAAAAAAGGGGGGCTTTTGTAAAACTACCACAGGCCCTACTGTTGCTCTTCTTTCTCTGAATCGCGGACAGGTCGGTGCTCGACCGCACGGGGTGCGTCGCACGGGGTTCGAACCCAGGTGGCGGGCGCCCGCGCTGAGGGGGCTAGCCAGTGCGGTGGTTTACGGGGTGGTGACAGGAGGGTGGACGCAGGCTAGTTAGGTCGCTACGCGGCGCAGCGACGAGAGAACGCCGTCGGCCGCCACGCACCGAGGCCGTTCGACGATTTGTCCGGCGAGTACTAGCGATTACAGCGAGGTGGAGGTTGTCAGGGAGGGAGTACTGCTCACCGCGGAGGGGACGGTGGAGTTGGATCGGGCTGGGAGGCACCGGAGCGGCGAGGACGCAGGCGCTCCCCGGCGTTAGGGTTTCGGACGGTGAGGTTTCTCTCCGGCGAGCTGGGCCTTCTCCTCCTTACTAGCACGTACGGGGCGACGCAGAGGATGGTCCTCGTCCTTCCTCGACAACCACAGCTCCTCTCCACCGGCTGTACGAGGAGGGACGGTGGAGACCGACGGGTCGCCGGCCGGTGGAGAGAAAGGTAGCGGGGGAGAAGAGATGGTTGCGGCGCGAGGCCGGGAGTGGTTTGGTAAGGCAGAGGAAGGAGGGGAAGGGGATAAGGGCGAGCCCAGAGGGAGGCGATAGCGTGGGAGTCGTGGCGGTGGAAAAAGGTGGCTCGGCCACCTTTCCACCTCGCTCTCACGTGCTCGTCATGGGGGTCAGCAGAGGGGCTGCCAGTGGGCCTAGGGCGAGAGGAGGGGCCGGCTCGGAGCTAGGTGTAACTACCCTCGGTGAATTACGCTCTTAGTTAATGCCTGGATGAACGGAAGTGGTTAAAATAGTACGGTGGGGCCCAGGGCCACTCACGGTAGACCTTTCGGCCGTCCTAACCACCTTCAGACAACGGGACAAGAACGAGCGGCGTAATCGGCAGGCGAAGGGATCAACTACATACACAAATGAGTATGTATGCAAGCCACATACAACAGTCCTCAGAGCCATTCCATCTAAAAGAAATAGAAATATAGCAACGCCATACGGCAAGATCCAAATGTAATAGATAGATATAATAATTTAGGATAGCTCCTCATACATCACACATCAGAGTATCAGGCGGAAGCGGAAAACAAGATCCGAGTACGGATAAGAAGCAAATTGGCATAAGATGCCCCATAAATAAACACATCCCGCCCACAGGTCACATGGATCCCCGTTCCCAGAATCTCTACACCGAATGATCGTTGCCAACATCATCTGTCTCTTCCACCCAGTATCCATCTTGCGGGTACACCTGTTCATCTGAATCAAACAATTTATCGTGTGAGACCCTAGGGGTACTCAGCAAGTCTTTATGCCGCTAAAGGGGACACAACCTGGGGTGACGCAATTGCAGCAAAAGATAACACCTAACAATTCTTACAGATACTCGCTAACTTTCCGCCTAACCAATGATAGACGGAAGTCCGTGAATTAAGAACAACAGTTATAACAGTATACTTAACAGATCCATCCTCCTCCTCGCTTACCAACGAGGAAGCGGACGAACAACCCCCATCATCCGTTGGCAGTTTTATTAACCATTCCATGAGAATTGCACTATTTACTAGTCAAGTACTTAGTCAAATTAAAAGCGGTACTTTAATTATTCTTGTCTATGATCGAGAAACTGTGCTCCAAGTCGTCCATAACCGCGGACATGGCTTTCAGAAAGATTTACCCTGCAGGGGTGCACGAATAGCAACACACACTCGATCAACCTCGGAAAAACCAAATCAAAACCCAACGAGGCATTCACGACAAAGCAATCACAGGATTCAGAAATATTTCAGGGGGCCACCCCATTAAGCTACCCGCAACGAAGTTGGCCGGCTCCGAGATGGACCCAAGGTTTGTGTGGACGGCGGTAAACGACTGGGAACCCAAAAATGCGACTGGGCTTGTCGATACAGCGAAAACGTGTCACGATCCAAAACAGTACAGGTGCTCCTCGCACAATCTTAAATAAAGCAGTAACATGGCATAAGTACAGGACAGTAATAAAGCCCCAAACTAATTGTGGCCCCAAGAAATAAGAATGAATCAAGCTCTGGCTCAGGGGGGGGTCCATAAGGCCTCCCGGATGTGGACAGTGCGAATAAACAAGGAACAGGAATCAAGTACTCTGGGTCCTACGGGACACAAGTGAGCATGAAAAACCAAATAGCAAATATTGCTCACCGGTGTCTCTTTCATTAGTTATCCCATTACTACTCAGGTTATGTTGTTTAGGTACCTCGTTATTCATCAGACACTCACATACCCTACTCATGCTTTTCTACGACTCGCATGGCTCAAACAACTCCTGTAGTAATGGCTCATGGGACCGGAACAAGCTTGGTGTGGTTTAAAGGTAAAGGCCATGCAGTACTTGGGATTCAATTTAATGCAATCGCGACTCAATGATGCAAGAATAAGATATCGGCAATAGGTACTGTATGTATGCAAGCATGTGGTAGTGCTTGCCTGGCAGCTCAGTTGAAGCGAGAGATGGATCTGGGTAATACTCCTGTGATTCCTGGTAATTCTTCTGCTGGGCGTCTATTCGAAGAAGAACCAAACAAACAAGGGACAACATAAATAAAGTGCACAAGCATATGAATTGAAATGCAACAAGCAACCAAGCATGCCATGATGAATGATGCACAATTACATGGCACTAAAGTAGCATGGCAAAGGTGAGGGGTGGATACAAGAAATAAAGCAATTTATTATTTGTTTGACCAAGTTTTATTGTCATAAACAGTTCAGATTTTTAATGACAACATGATGCATGTTTCAATTCAGAACAAGGACTGCGTAGATAGAACGGGCTCGTCGCGCTGATCGATATAGACATATTATTTGTCAAATTTGGAGTTATAAAACAAAAGTTATTAATTAATTAAGGAAAAGGCCATTTTATTGTAATTTTAATCATCTCGAAATTTAAAATGTTCAAACATTATTTTGAATGGCATATTTGAATTCCTCACATTTTTCTAATTCCAAAACATATATTATATGTATTATTTGGATTTGTATTTTAAAAATTATTTGAATCTGAATTGAATTTGAATTTAAATCAATTTGGAAAAGATTTAATTTAAAACAAACTCAGGGAAAACTTTTGTTACTCAGGCGAAATCAGCCCCAGTCATTGACGGGTGGGCCTGGTGCTGACTGGGCCACGCGCGCGGGAAAAATCTTTTATCACCGCGGGCTCGGCTAGCCACTGTGACTGCGGGGTGGGCCAACTGGCGCAGGCCCATGTGAGAGCGGCGAGGGAGACAGGGGCTGACAGGTGGGGCTGGGGTTGGAGCGCGGGTTGCGGCCAGGAAAAGCCGAGGGGTTTTCTGCAATACTACCATAGCGGCTGACAGGTGGGGTCTCTAGGAGCGCGGGTTGCAGGAATCAAAAAGGTGGGGGGCTTTTTGTAAGATGACCATGGCCCGGGTACGGTTTCTCTTCTCCATGTTCTGACGGCAAATCGTGCGCGTGGCGCGGAGCGGGGATTCGATCCTCGGATGCGGGCGAGCGCGCTGAGGGGGCAAAGCCACTGCGGCGGGCTAGGGGAGCTGGCAGATGAGGGGCTGGGGCCTAGATAGGGTGTGGCGCAGCGCGGGGAAGCTGCGGATGCCGGCGAGCGGCGCGTACTGAGAGCGCTCGACAAAAGCAACGGCGGCACTACTCGTCGACAGCGAGGCGGGGCATGTCAGTGAGGTCGAGGAACTCACCGCGGGTTGCCTGGTGTGGTCGGATCGGAGAGAAGCACGGCGGTGCGTCGACGACACAGACGCTCCAGCGGGCTAGGGTTTCGGAGGACGGCGAGGATCTGGCGGCCCTGGGAGCTTCTCCTTCACGTTGGCATGGACAGGGCGTCGTAGAGGAACCTCCTCGAGCTTCCAGGCCACCTCCAGGTCGAGCTGCACGGCTGGAACGACGGGGACGAGGTGGTGCTGGCGGCGTTCGGCGTTGGGAGCTATGATCGGAGCGGAGGAAGGGAAAGAAGAGGGCGGCTCTGGGGCGGATCTGGGAACGCAGGAGAGGCGTGGGGAGGAAGGAAAAGTGAGAGGGAGAGAGGAGGAAGGCAGGCGGGGCACGGCAGGGATAAGGTGGACTCGGTGCCACCTTTTCCTCCTTCTTCTCGAGCACGTGGGGCAGGCTGGGGCTTGTCCTAGGGCTGGACGGCGGCATGAGGGACTGCAGGTGGACCAGGGCGGCGTGGTGGCTGCAGGGTGGGACCAGCATGGCGGTAGAAGAAGAGAGAGAGGGGAGGGGTTAGCTCGGCTAGGTTTAGACATGGGCTCGGGTTAGGGCATGGCTAGGGTTAGATGGAGGTTAGGGTTAGCTGAGGTGGGACCAAGGAGAGAGAGAGGGTCAGGTGTTCAACATGGTAGAGAGAGAGAGAGGAGAACAATGTTAGGGTTTAGTGTAAATTAGGTTTATAAGAATAATAAAAGAGGCACTAGGTTTAGATGGTGTTAAGCATTTAGGTTTTAGTTTTTGTTTACAAGGCCAAACCAAGAAGAAACATAGGGCTTGAGCTTGCATGAGCTAATGTGGAGGAGAAACAAGAAAGATAGAGGAAGAAAAGAATTAGGTGGAAAAAGGCTCATGTGATCATGCTTGAAGAAATAAATAAAAGAAAAAGATATGGTTGAGACTATGGAGAGGTGGAATGGTAGGGGTGGTAGGAGATGGTGATACTCCTCAAGAAGAAGAATCAATAAAACAAAAGAAACCAATGAATATAAGGTAGTGAGGAAGGTTGCATGGCCCATGCAAAATTATAAATGCCATGATTAATTTTGTGAAAACAATATTAATATTATGGCATTATTCTTATGCATATCCAGGAAGTGGAGACAAAACCAAGCACAAGAATTTAGAGGATTTAATCCACCCCAAACTACATGAGCTAGAATTAAAATATCAAAGGAAAAGAAATGCAAGCTCATTGTTAAAGGGATGGTGGAATTATAAAGTGGAGTAAGAGAAAGATGGTGGAATTGAAATAAAAGATATGCCCCCAACTCAACTTGGGCATTGGACAATATATCAATAACCAAATACAATATCAAGAGGCAAATACAATTAACAATGCATATGAGAGAAGAACCAAAAGAAAAGGAGTTTTATATGATGCTCAAATGCAAGGTGGCATGATGACATGAGCATGATATCATTATGATGCAACAATAATATATATAAAGTAGCCAATATCTTACTAGGACAAGTAGCATTACAATTGTTAGACAATTGGGGTGCTACACGCGTGCCAAGAGGGAACGTTCCCGGGGTGTGCTTGATCGATGAGGGTATCGATCTTCTAAAGGGTGGGTGTATGTGAGATCCAGGCACATGGCTTAATAGGATTGATAGGATACCCATATCAATAAGTTGCAACTTCTTTTCCAGAAGCTCATTCGAAAAGAACTCTAAGGTTAAGCGTGCTTGGCCTAGAGCAATTCTAGGATGGGTGACCAACCGGGAAGTGGGTAGCCGGGTGCGCACGAGTGAGGACAAAGTGCACAGAAAAGACTAGTGTTGGTATGTGGGGCCAGTCTAGATATCCTATTAAGCTGCCAGGAGTGACACCCCCCGGGCCCAGGAGTGGACGGGGTGTTACATCAAGTTTGTCGCAACAAATTTATAGCATGGCATGTCTATAGCAACATCATCACAATCAAATAATTTCCTATGGTCAACATTCTGCAAAGGCAAAGTATCACATGGAAATATGAATGAGTCATATGTAATGTCACAATTATAGTCCATAGCATGCCAATCATCACAATTCATCATGTCCACTAGTAGGATCATGGCATCATCAACACCCCTATTTTTACCTTGTTCATACCTCTCATACGAACTGGGTGTTGTGGTAGTAGTGGCCTCCATGTGGGCGACTTCGTATTCTTCATGTAGCCATGGTGTAGCATCATCTTCATCCACCATGTACATCTTCTCCATTTGAGGTATCATAATCTTGGGCCTTGTCACTTCTTGATCCATGGAACCTAGCACATCATAAGAGAACACACTAGAGGTAGAGGGTAAGTTGTTAGAAATCACAGTGTCCTCACTTGACCTACAAACTACTACTCTCCACTCACTTGGTGTATCACTCATTCCCTCAAGGTGGAAGCACTCAATCTCACCTATGGTTGAGTCACTCATCTCACTCTTGCTTTCTCTCAAGTGGGCTAAGTGGCTCTCATACTCACATGGGATTGGTACCACATCATCAGTCAAGCATATTGGGATAGGCTCGGTTTGCTCAACTCCATGTCACTCCTTTGGTGAAGGGAAAGTCCCATGCTCACCATTCTCAACCTTGTCGTTGTCTTGTACTTTGGGTGCCATTGTGGTGGTGGCGCTCGTAGAGGAAGGATTGGTCCTTGACGCCATTTTCTCCATTGCATCCAATTTTTTGAAAAGCAACTCATTTTCTGCTATCTCATCGGGTGTCATATTTTTTACGACCTCGTTCAACTTGGCTAAGTAGAGATCCATCTCTTGCTTGTATGACATTCTTGGAGTGCTTAACGAATAAGTTGCATTGAAGTTCTTGTAGTTGGATGCTCCATCTTGAACAAGGATTTTTGACATTGAAGCATGATGGCGTGGAAGAAGGCTTGCTCTTGGTGCCATTTTGGTGGTGGTACTAGTAGTGTAATGCACCATATGGTGATGGTGCTGACGGAGGTCATTGGTGTACCTTGCTGAAGGTTTATGTTGGTGAAGAACTTGGTCATCCACAAGACGCTCACAACGATTATCATTTGTCTTGGCATTCTTCTTGTGATTATGGCTCCTTCTTGAGCTTGATTGAGCATTACGGATGGTGCTCATCATGAATTCTTTGTCTTGATGGCGAAGATACGTTTGACGATGTCTTGTACCCTCTTTATGGTGGCGATGATCATGAGAGGATGCATGTCGATGAAGATTCTTGTTTTGTGGCACCTCTTGTTGAAGATGATGTTGGGGTGCCACTCTTCTTGGAGGTGGTGGCACTTGATGCCTTGGAGGTGATGGCACTTGATTCCTTGGAGGTGATGGCACTTGATTCCTTGGAGGTGGTGGTTCTTGACGCCTTGGATATGGTGGCGCTTGACGCCTTGGAGGTGGTGGTTCTTGATGCCTTGTAGGTGGTGGCACTTGACGCCTTAGAGATGGATCATTGAAGTAAGTGGCGCCCTTTAATATGGCACACTTAACCTTGAAGGTCATGGTTTCTTGATGATTCGCCTCCACTTTCTTGGCATAGTAGTCTTCCATCTCCAAGCGGTGGAGGAGTTCTTCATGGCTCATGGAAGAGATATCGAAGTTGATGAAGTTCTCCATGTCCTCCATGCTTGGGGAAGCATCGTTGAAGTTGCACTCAAAGTCATCTATGCTTAGGGATTCATCGTTGGTGTAGTACTCCATATCACCCAAGCATGTGGAGCCATTGTCGGTGTAGTGCTCCATGTCCTCCATACATGAGGAGCCATTGTCGATGTAGAGCTCCAAGTCTTGTGTGCTTGAGGAGCCATGGATGATGCCGTACTCCATGTATTCCATGCATGTGGAGTTGTCGTAGGTGTAGTGCTCCGTGTTCCCAGAGCATGCAGAGTTGTTATCGGTGTAGTGCTCCATCATGTCATCTATACTTTCGTAGTCATAGTCATGGTGGATCATCATGGATTCTTCAAAGATATCCTCCTCGGTTCTAGAGTCCCTAGACCTGATTCACAAGACCAAGTGGTGTATATGGAAGTGGTAGTGGGTGTTAGGGAAATAACATCAAACCTTACTTTACCTTGGAAGATAGTATCGTGCAAGTTCTCACACTTGAGAGCAATAAAAACCAAAGAAAGTGAATTGACAAAGCAACCTAAACTAAACTAACAACCAAAACACACACACACACACACAAAGCTTATGGTGGATAGGTATGGAAACTGGCATGTCAAGGCAACAATCTGAAATCAATATATTGTAATGGCAAGTAAAGAACCACGATGATCATAAAGCAAAGTAAGTCAATCCAAAAGAAATGAATTATTTTAAAGGAAACACACACGGTGGGATAAATGGGACTTGTGCGATGGATAAATTGAGCTAAGAACCAAATAATTACCTAGCAAAGACTATAAGCTCATGTCGCACAAGTGTAAGGAGAGACGCTAGTTCGATTGCATAAAATTGGTGGGCTACAAGATTTGCACAAAGTACCACACCTATATGATGTTCATCGAGCTTGCGCTTCCTATTCTATGATGCACTTATTTCTTTATTTTTATTTTTCTATTTTTTATCTTTTTGTTTCACTCTTTTTCTCTTTCACTTGTCTTTTCCTTCTACCTACAACTATACAAGATAACTATATGAGATAGCGCTCACAACTTTTGGTTGGAATTCTATAAGATATCAAATGTGCAAAGCCCAAGCAAATAATAGGAGGAATTAGTCTCAAAAACGGGTTTGTTGTTTGCAAGGACAGTGTAGTTCACAAAGGAATGCAAGTGGGCAGAAGTTGTGGAATGTTAATACCGTTCATCGTCGATCTTCACCCTTTATTGTTGGATTCAGCCTTGCTCACAGAATTTGAATGTATTATATAGCACGGACAATGTGGATGATGATGAATAGCTCCTTTTCCTCTTCAAAACAAGCTAAAGAACACCAAAATCCAAGTTCGAATGAAAAGTTATGCTCAAAACGGTCAGAAAGCTAAAATCTGGGAATCTGTTGATTCTGTTCTGGTACGAGCGGTAGTACCGAACTTTTCAGAGGTAGTACCAGTGTTCCAGAGGCTCGGTATTACCGTATAGTACTGGGGAGGTCCGGTAGTATCGGGTTTTGAGACCGGTAATACCGATGGTCGCAGAGACACCTAGTTTTGACACATTTTCGTGATTTTGGGGCGATTTTGGGCGGAGAAACTATATGGAAAATACCAAATCGAATGGGTAAATCAAGGAATTAGGCTATGGGAACATAGAGGAAGGTAGATAAACAAGTTCAGTAGATAAACAAGTTTAGCAAGTAATCCATGGATCAAAACCTACCAAAACGCACCCAAATCTCAGATTAATCCAAAACATGAAATTGGATATTTTTGGTGAAATTTTCGAATTTATGGGAAAAGATCAAATCGATGAGAAATCCGTGGTAACCAAAAGCTGTTGATACCATAAGATAAGGGGTTAATCTCAAGGGTGGCCCGATCTTCACGGATCTCGTGATCCAATTGATGGGAAAAGCGAGGAAAAGGGAGAAGGTAGTGGAAGCGAACACACACCTCACGAAGAACACGATAAACACATGCAAACACAACACGATACAAGGCCTATTGCTCCTGAACGGCGGCCATCGGTCCGATAGAATCCTTGCAAGGAAAGATCGGTCAACGTGCTCCCATCAATCCACATCGGAGAGGGAAGAACACCTTGGGAAGGATCTTGACATCTACGCTCACGCACTCACAAACATAGTACTTGTACAACGATGGATGTGCTATGCAAAGTCCAAAGAGTTTTGTTATGGGTCTCCTTGTGGATTTACCCTTGGAGTGGCCTGATCTTCACAGATTTGAGGCGGAAGTGAGGGAAAACACGATGAACACAATGAACACAACTCTAATGCAAGGTAAAGATACAAACACACGCCAAATTACACCCAATTCGGTTTGCTCCCGTTGGTTCGAACAACCAATCCAATAGAATCCTCAGCGAGAGACCTTGCGGTAGAATCACCAAAGGAGAGATCGGCAAGCGGACGGTAGAATCCAAATCAAGGAGAGAGTAGCAACCAAGTAGAATCCCAAAGGGGAGATACCAAGCACTACTAGAATCCTTGATAGGGAGAGACCAAACACTTGAGGAGGGTCTTGACAACTTGGAGAAGGGCACCGACTCCAAGGCCTTGTACAACTCATAGATTTGCTAATGAGAGGGGGTTCCCATCTAGGGTTTGGCATATGCCTCAATTCATCATCATCTCTAGGGTTTCAAGGAGGGGGTGGGGGCATATATATAGGCCAGCCACGAGCTAGGGGTAAAACAGGCATAAGCAGAAAGTTTAGGGCGTTACATGGGTCAAGCCCAGCTTAAGGCGCACAGGCCCACGATGCTCGGTCCAGAGACTCCGGTGTGGGGTCCGGAGACTCCGGTGTAGGCCGGAGACTCCGGTCTATCTCCGGTGTCGCCTCCGAAGGGGGTCTCAGATTGTCCCAGGCGCAGGTTCGGGGCTCGGTCCGGAGACGGGCCGGAGACTCCGGCGTGGTAGACCAGAGACTCCGGTCTTCTGGTCCAGAGACTCCGGTCCTGCTTCAGCAGCTTCTTGTGTCTTCTCTTCCAGGCCTCTTGCTTGGGTGTCTTGACTCTAGAGCCATCCTTGCTGCATCTCCTTGGCATCATGTTCATGGACCAAGTCACATCATGGGCATTTGTCTCAAGTAGGATTCCATTCTCATAATAACCAACAAAAGGCAAAGCATGGAAGGAGTTCACCTTTGGAGTGATGATTAGCGTGGCATGATGTGGACCAAAGATGGCTTCCATATGTTGGTCTACATCATCTCCCCTACTTGAAAACGAGTTGACCTCGACGATGTTCGCTCATCATGCAAGGAAGGAGGTGTGTCCTTGGCCTTGATCTTGTACACGATCAGATCGCCGGTGTCAAAGCCATTCTCAAATTTGTTGAAGAGCTTGTGGTACATCTTGTCATCATGTTGTGGTTGGATATCTTGTAGCCTTATCCTTGTAGTTGGTGGTGTATATTGGGTACCTTGCAAAACCAACAACAAAGAGAGAGAATTGTATGAATGACTATTAGTATGGGTCACACTCAAGTCTCTCTTCTCACATTTTGTGGCTTACGCCGTGACACTCATGATTTTTCCACTCATTTTTTGGCTTGTGGCACTCACTCTCTTGATGGTGGTTCACTCTCTCACCACTCGTCTCACAAGGGTCTTTAGCTTGCTTTATCTTGTTGACGGGTGTCATGTTGAATGCGATGACTTGGCTTGGCGTCATGGGTTGGAGAACCAATTTCTTGTCATTCCACTTGAAGGAGTATTGGTTGGTGGAACCATGATGTATTGCTCCTTTATCGTATTGCCATGGCCTTCCAAGTAGCATGTGTTGGAACCATGATGTATTGCTCCTTCATGGGTTGGAGCACCAATTTCTTGTCATTCTCACATCAACTCGCATGGTTTTCTCCATTTCCTTGTAGAACTCTTCAATTGACTTGGTGCCTTGTTTTAAATTTTGTAGCTTGTCGAAGAGATCTTGTCGATAGTGCTCGGGGACGAAGCGTGTGTACATTACTTCCTTCATCTCGGTCCAAGTTTCAATTGGAGGTTCCCCATTCTTCTCGCGGTTCTTTTGGAAGTCTTCCCACCAAACATTTGCATAGTCCTCAAACTCAAGGGATGCCATTGCAACTTTCTTCTCTTCGGAGTAGTTGTGGACTTGAATGATCTTGTCAACTTTGAGCTCCCAATGTATGCATCGGCGTCTTCTTCTCCCTTGAACTTGGGCATAATGAACTTGAGCTTCCCAAACTTGCCCTCTTCATGTTCACGGTGGTAGTTGCGGCGGTCTTGCCTTATGCTTGCTTCACTTGGTGCACGTGGTGGTGGAGGAGGAGCTTGATTTTCTCGAGGACGTGGTTGAGGAGGAGCTTGATGCGCAAAGTCTCTTCTACGCCTTTGCTCGGGATCATTTGCATTCATTGGTTGTTGATGACGATGGTAGGGTTGAGCGTAGCGGTTGTTGTGTCGCGCGCGGTGTGCATCCTCGTCATCATCACTCGATCCCATTGTGGTGCTCGATGGACTTGTTGTTGATGGCGATGGTCATGGGTCGGGTGTTGGTGCCTACCAACGTGGTTGTGTTCACCATGGCGTTCTTGCTCTTGGGGTGGTGGTGGCGCTTGTACCATAGCTTGTTGTGGAGGGCAGCCATGTTCTTCTTGTTGTTGTGGATGCGCGTGGTGCTCATGGTGTCGACGACGTCTTGCGTGGTGCGGTTTTTGATGTTGTGGTTCAACCACTTGTTCGTGGCGATGATGAGCGTGATGTTCCCCATTGTGGTGGTGGGGTTCTCCATGATGAGAGTGGGAGTGCGAGCAGTCGCCATGATGACTTGAGGAGCGCGCGCGAGATGAACTTGACGAGCTTGAATGGTGGCCATGACGGTTGCCGAGGTTGGCAATAGCTTGGTGAAGAGCTTAGAATTGAGCATTGTGCTCCACTTGGCGTTGCCTGTCACGGTAGTCGAATTCTCGAAAAGTTTCATCAAGCCGGTTTTCAAGCCTCTCAAATTGGGCATTGAATTCTTGGCGTTGCACCCATAAGTTGTGGCGCGTGGCAAAACCATCTTGGTTGTTGAAGTTGCCATCTCCACTTTCTCCGCTTTCCCTAGACATGTTGTTTGACCACAAGTGAAACGAGGGTGGTATTGGTGGTATGGTATGTGCTACCTTGCCTCACCAAGTCAAAAATTGGAAAGGTTGTTCTTGCCGAGAGCAAAGCGAATACACAAGACACACACACACAAAGGCCTATGGTGGATGGGTAGGAAAGGTGGATAGCAAATGGAACAACCAAACGAAAAGGTTATTGTCAAAAGTGGGTAAAATCCAACCAAAAACAAAGTCAACGGAAAAGGTCAAAAGGGTGACAAGAACCTACGACTATACACACACGTTGGAGATTAATGTGGCTAACATGACTATGAAAATGAGCAATGAACAAAATTGGTCCTAACGAAGACTAATGCTCGATGTCGTGCCAACACTAGGAGAGACCGTAGCCCGTTTGCCAAAAGATGGAGAAGCAACGGATTTGTACGCCTACCTTTCTCTTGCTCGCACTCTTGCTTAGAAGCTTTGGACTCTCTTTTGTATTGGTATCTTTATCTTTTTCTTTTTGCTTAGAAGCTTTTTTTGTGTACCTCTTTCTTTGCTATGTTATGGAGTCAAGTTTTTGCTATTGCCTCTACACTATGACTTATGCAAGAGCAAGCGCACAATACTTCGGCAAACACAAGATGAGCTACTCTCGATAGGTTAGGTAACACACAAAGGAAGAAGGGGTTAACAAGAGTGGTGCAAGTTATACATTGTGGTGATGTCGCACTTGCAACCGTTGGTGGAGGGATGGTTCTAGTTTTGTGGTGTCGGTGTCGAGTGCGAGGCGTTGCGGAAGCTTTTGTTAGTTGACAGACACGCACACGAAACACAAACGTCAAAAGGAAATCAGTCGAAAAAGGAAAAGGGGTCAAAAAATTTGTCAGGGCCGGAGACTCCGGTGTTGCTGGTCCGGACACTCCGGTGTAGGCCGGAGACTCCGGTCTTTTGGTCTAGAAAATCTGCTTTGGGCCGGAGACTCCGGTCTGCTGGTCCGGAGACTCCGTTCTGGAGTCTCCACGACGAACAGCTCGTGTTCTTGAGCAGAAATTCGGCCCTTGAACCCTCAAATCCAGAAAATTTCGACCAAATTGGGCTGGGAAACGCAGGACACAAGTAGACCAACTCCAAAGACAAGTTTCTATCGGACTAAAACCACAATCAACTCACCAAAATGAGAGATCAATCCAAAAGCAATTTGGGGCTATATTTTTGGTATTTTTCAATTTATGGTGGAAATCGAAGGGTGAAGTCAAATCCATGGCAACCAAAAGCTTTGATACCAGTTGCTATGGGTCTCCTTGTGGATTTACCCTTGGAGTGGCCCGATCTTCACGGATTTGAGGCAGAAGTGAGGGAAAACACGATGAACACAACTCTAATGCAAGGTAAAGATACAAACACACGCCAAATCACACCCAATTCGATTTGCTCCCATTGGTTCGAACAACCAATCCAATAGAATCCTCGGCGAGAGACCTTGCGGTAGAATCACCAAAGGAGAGATCGACAAGCGGACGGTAGAATCCAAATCAAGAAGAGAGTAGCAACCAAGTAGAATCCCAAAGGGGAGAGACCAAGCACTACTAGAATCCTTGATAGGGAGAGACCAAACACTTGAGGAGGGTCTTGACAACTTGGAGAAGGGCACCGACTCCAAGGCCTTGTACAACTCATAGATTTACTAATGAGAGGGGGTTCCCATCTAGGGTTTGGCACATGCCTCAATTCATCATCATCTCTAGGGTTTCAAGGAGGGGGTGGGGGCATATATATAGGCCAGCCACGAGCTAGGGGTAAAACAGGCATAAGCAGGAAGTTTAGGGCGTTACATGGGCCAAGCCCAGCTTAAGGCGCGCAGGCCCACGATGCTCGGTCCGGAGACTCCGGTGTGGGGTCCGGAGACTCCGGTGTACGCCGGAGACTCCGGTCTGTCTCCGGTGTCGCCTTCGGAGGGGGTCTCAGACAATCCCAAGCGCAGGTTCAGGGCTCGGTCCGGAGACAGGCCGGAGACTCCGGTGTGCTGGTCCGGAGACTTTGGTCCTGCTTCAGCAGCTTCTTGCGTCTTCTCTTCCAGGCCTCTTGCTTGGGTGTCTTGACTCCAGAGCCATCCTTGCTGCCTCTCCTTGGCATCATGTTCATGGACCTAGTCACATCATGGGCATTTGTCTCAAGTAGGATTCCATTCTCATAATAACCAACGAAAGGCAAAGCATGGAAGGAGTTCACCTTTGGAGTGATGATTAGCGTGGCATGATGTGGACCAAAGGTGGCTTCCATATATTGGGCTACATCAAGTTTGGTGATGATAGTCGGTCCCCTTGTAAGAGGATAAGGCAAAACTAGAGAGATTCCATAAAGGGGTTGTCTTCTAGGCTATCATCTATGTCTAAGGTATACATGAGGGGTGGGGGCTCTATATATAGGCCAACCACTCACATAGGGGTAGTTTGGGGATAGAACTAGGGGTCAGAACATAATAAAGGGGTACATGGGTTGTGGCACAGATCAGGTGCGTGCAGGCATTGTTGTGACTGGTAGTACTGGTCCTTGGGTCAGGTAGTACCGGGCTTCAGCTGTTGTCAAGCTCTAGGTCCAGTAGTAACTGTTGTGTAACCCGGTAGTACCGCTGTTGGCGCGGTAGTACCGGTGGAAGTAGAGGAGTAACTAGAGCTCCACAAGTCTAGGGCGGTAGTACCGCTGAGGCTGAGCGGTAGTACGGGGGCGCGTTGATACATTGCAAATGTATCTATAATTTTTGATGTTCCATGCTTGGTTTTATCTACTTTCTTGTGTTTTGTCCACACTTTGGAGTACTTTTCATAGACTTTCTTGGACTAACCTATTAACAAGATGCCACAGTGCCAGTTGCCTATTTTCTGCTATTTTTCGTTCCAGGAAAGTCAGAAAATCAATATTCTCGGAATTGGACTGGACAAAAGGCAAAGTCCATATTTTACCGGAAGACTCAGGGAGCCAGAAGACGAGACGGAGAGGGGCCACAGGGCGGCCACACCATGTGGTGGCGCGAGCTAGCCCTGGCTGCGCCACCAGGTGGTGTGGGCCCCCTGGCCGCCCACCGACCTTGCCCTCTGGCCTATAAGAAGCCTCCCGATGCATAAACCCTAAATAATCTAGCCTCCAACCATGAAAAGTTCCGCAGCGCCGCCGCCACCGAAGGGGAGATTCGGGGGACAGAAAGTCTCTATTCCGGCACCCTGCCGGGACAGGGAAGTGCCCCTGGAGCCATCTCCATCGATCTCCATCGCCATCTCCATCACCATTGCTGATTCCCATGATGAGGAGGGAGTAGTTCTCTCTCGAGGCTAAGGGTTCTACCGGTAGCTATGTGTTCATCTCTCTCTGTATGCATGATCTTATTGAGATCATGAGCTTGTAATCTATAGATCTATTCTGCTACTCAAGTGCTTTAATGAATCTCTGCTCTCCCCATGTGTGTGAAAGTGACAGCGTGCTCACCATGGTGGCACTTAGGCTAGAGATTACAAATACTTGTTATGAGTTATATTTGGAATTGGATGTCTTTATGAAATTGTGGTGTTTGTTGGACTCATCTAGTACTCAAGGTGACAGTGTGGGGTTTTCTAGATGGGAATGGCTTACTTTGAGGAGTGCTGTTATAGCCCTACCGTTGATTAGAGTGTCCAACCGGAGAGTAGTGAAGAGTAGTATCATAAAGAGAATATATTTATATGAGAGTGTTCACTAGTGAAAGTATGATCCCTAGGCCTTGTTTCTAAGCATTGAAACACCGTTTGCTATTAGATCTGTTACATGTTTGCTTGCTTCCTTCTTTATTTCAGTTTGCCTTTAGTCTCTTCCACGCCATCAAAGTATTCTCTATCACCGTTACCACTTATAATTATCCATACCACTTGTATTTCACTATCTCTTCGCCGAACTAGTGCACCTATACACCTAAAAAGTGTATTAGGTGTGTTGGGGACACAAGAGACTTCTTGTATCTTGATTGCAGGATTGCTTGAGAGGGAATACCTTTGACCACTTCCTCCCTGAGTTCGATAAACCTTGGGTAATCCACTTAAGGGAAAACTTGCTGCTGTTCTACAAACCTCTGCACTTGGAGGCCCAACAACTGACTACAATATGCCTCCTATAATTTAATGATTATGGTGATGAGAATAATAATAATAGCTATTTTGTTGAATTTGCTCCCACTACAATTAATAAGAATGGCTATGTTTATGTGGGGAGTATTAATTCTTTTATGCATGTGGCTCATGATAAGAATGTTGCATGTGATAGTTATATTGTTAATTTTATTTATGATGCTACTGAAAGTTATTATGACAGAGGGAAACATGGTTTTATGTATCTCAACAATATTAAGTTTCCCCTCTTTATGTTGAAAGTCTTGAAGTTGCACTTGTTTTGCTTTACTATGCTTATTGCTTTCTGCTTTCATGACTTATTTCTTTACAAGATTCCTATGCATAGGAAGTGTGTTAGACCTAAAATGTGCTTTGAATTTGCTTCTTGATGCTCTCTTTTACTTCAATTCATATGTCTTATGTGAGCATCTTCTCAAACTATCATGCCTAACTTAAAGGCGTTAAAGAAAAGTACTTATTGGGAGATAACCCAAATGTTTTAGATGAGTCTTGGAAGTTATTACTTCTGTAATAACCGCTCCTTATCCTTTTTATTTGTTTTTTGTGCCAAGAGTAACCTCTAATGAGAGAGAAGTAATGATTGGGAAAGTTGCTGTCCCGAAACAGATTTCTGTGCTTCACCGTCAAAATTCGTGTAAAATTTTTGTACGTCCTTTTGAGGCGTGAATTTTTGTGCTTCTGCCCTAACTTTCGTTAGTTCAACACTTTTTGATTTGAGCAACAGAAGGTCTTCGAAAAAATTCGTCTTTACCTGCTGGTCTGTTTTGACAGATTTCTGCCATTTTCTGCATTTGCTTCTTGTTGGTTCCTTTTTGAGTTCTTTTGGGGAACTGAGCTTTTTGAGGGGAGTGCTACAATAGCTAGTGTTTTAATGGAAGTTTATTTGGTGTTAGAACTGACCTAAAGACTTATTATCTTGAGTGCACTAATGTTGCTAATAAAGATTGTGTGAAGTTTTGTATGAAGGAAAAATTTCAGGTGTATGGAAGGAATGATTAATGAGATGAAGGATGGACTAAAGCTCAAGCTTGGGGATGCCACGCGTGTCACCCCAAGAAATATCCAAGAATTACAAGCGTCAAAGCTTGGGGATGCCCAAGGCATCCCCTTCTTCATCAATAAAAATCCCAGGTTTCTTCCAAACGCTTCATTTTTATTGTTTCATTCACAGTTGTGTTGTTCTTGGCGCGTCTTCTTTTTCGTTTTCGTTTTGGTTTTTTGTTTGCTTGGTTTGCTTAGTTTTCTGAATAAATTGGTTGGACCCCCTCTTTCATACATTGATTTTCAAATAGTTTGGTTTGGATTGGAAAAGAGTAGGAAAGTTCATGCTTAAGTGGTAAAGAGAGCTTGTTTTTGACTGTGGCCTATGCTTTGCCATGCCATGCTTGATATTGTTTTGGCTTTATGCTTAGTATTCTTTGATGTAGCATGACTTGTTATAAACAATTGAGATTGCTTAATGTGTCTTGGATGAATCATGCGTTGTTTTAGCGTATTAAAGCATAGTATAGTGGTATTCTCCTTTGATGCTTTATTTGGGTTGACTTGGCGCATGCTCACACCATGTTATGACTATCTCAAGTCACCATAGCCTTTATGATCCTTTAGTTTTCAACTTGTAGTATCACTTCATGCTTTGATCAATGATGTTTTGTCGCTCTGCATGATTATGGCCATTATTGCTCTCTTAGTTTGTCGCTCATAGTCTTTTGCTAGCCTCCACAACAAAGTATGAGTTCCACTCATGCATCCAACTCCCTAAACCAAGTTATTCCAAAGAGTCCACCATACCTACCTATTAGCTTATGCTATTCCAAGTATATTCATGCTTTTGTTTACCTTCCAAATTAAACTTGTTATGAGAAAACTAGTGATTAAAGCTCTCACGAACTTGATGGCACACTTTACTTTTTGCATCTAATAAACTTGAACCATTGGGTCCTTCTTTGTTGTGTATATGCTTGCGCTTTATAAGTTAAAATTAGCAGAACCATGTTTCATGGGGAATGCTTTCAACATTGCACTTATACTTTGTACCCCCGTTGATATCATGTTCTTTTGCTTACGGATCCCGGCGGTGTGAAATAAAAGTGGAACTTGTAAGATCATGGAGTTTGTATGTGTGTTAGAGAAACGCCTGGGCCGCTAAGCTAAGCCATGCCTAATCATGGTGGAAACTTGCAGCATCACCATAATGAGCACTCTATGAAGCATCCTCAATAAAAACCTATGCAAATAGCAAATAAAAAGATCGCTGAGATGCTCATTGTCTGCTTGCCTTGTCATTTGATTATGGGAAAGCTCCCGTATCATGTGCAAGGGGTACCCCGTTGGCGGTTCAATGACAAGAGCTTACTCGTGACTAAAGTTGAGTAGCATGAGGTTCGGTCTTCGTAAGTAAGGGGCATGAGATTTCGGTTTATAACTTGTCAAGCATATCCTCTTAGTTGTGTCACTTTAACCTTAATCACCTTCAAGATGCTTATGATAGGGGCAATGAGAGCTGAAAGCTATTAAGTACCATAATTTTTGGAAGCTCTTTATGAGACTTGAATCCCTACTTCCTTCTATGAAGGCCTTTCTTCCACCATTATATTGAGTCTCCACCTTCTACCTTTATGCACCTACTTTGAGAGCATAGTGGCCATTCTTAGTTCTATGTGCATTGTCCCAAGACTAGTTGATTGATGCATAACTTGATATTGCTTGTTTAAACTATTTGTATCTAGTCACTCTTATGAACTTTGAAGGTGTCCTATGCATTTATATTTGCTACTCTATGAGGGACAAGCTGAATACTATTATGCTATGTTTCTTTATGTGAAACAAACAAACGTCTTGCAAACCATTGTTCTTCATTAATCTTTTGTTTGTGCATTTTCATGTTGCATCATAGTTGCTATGCCTTATTGTTAGAACTTTGTCTTTCATGTTATGATTGAAGTACTATGATCCCAGCTTTGAATGTTTTGCAAATACTTTGATCAAGTTTATGATGGTGCATGTCACCTCAAAAATTATTCTTTCTTTTTTATCACTTACCTACTCGAGGACGAGCAGGAGTTAAGCTTGGGTATGTTGATACATTGCAAATGTATCTATAATTTTTGATGTTCCATGCTTGGTTTTATCTACTTTCTTGTGTTTTGTTCACACTTTGGAGTACTTTTCATAGACTTTCTTGGACTAACCTATTAACAAGATGCCACAGTGCCAGTTGCCTGTTTTCTGTTGTTTTTGGTTCTAGGAAAGTCGGGAAATCAATATTCTCGGAATTGGACCGGACAAAAGCCAAAGTCGATATTTTACCGGAAGACTCACAAAGCCAGAAGACGAGACGGAGAGGGGCCATAGGGCGGCCACACCATGTGGTGGCGCGGGCTAGCCCTGGCCGCGCCACCAAGTGGTGTGGGCCCCCTGGCCGCCCACTGACCTTGCCCTCTGGCCTATAAGAAGCCTCCTGATGCATAAACCCTAAATAATCCAGCCTCCAGCCACGAAAAGTTCCGCAGCGCCGCCACCACCGAAGGGGAGATTCGGGGGACAGAAAGTCTCTGTTCCGGCACCCTGCCGGGACGAGGAAGTGCCCCTGGAGCCATCTCCATCGATCTCCACCGCCATCTCCATCACCATTGCTGATTCCCATGATGAGGAGGGAGTAGTTCTCTCTCGAGGCTAAGGGTTCTACCGGTAGCTATGTGTTCATCTCTCTCTATGCATGATCTTATTGAGATCATGAGCTTGTAATCTATAGATCTATTCTGCTACTCAAGTGCTTTAATGAATCTCTGCTCTCCCCATGTGTGTGAAAGTG
This sequence comes from Avena eriantha, assembly GCA_910589775.1. Classification (NCBI taxonomy): domain Eukaryota; kingdom Viridiplantae; phylum Streptophyta; class Magnoliopsida; order Poales; family Poaceae; genus Avena; species Avena eriantha. Next base: position 175,941,119 of record OU342740.1, on the reverse strand, counting down.
ACAGCGTGCTCACCATGGTGGCACTTAGGCTAGAGATTACAAATACTTGTTATGAGTTATATTTGGAGTTGGATGTCTTTATGAAATTGTGATGTTTGTTGGACTCATCTAGTACTCAAAGTGACAGTGTGGGGTTTTCTAGATGGGAAAGGCTTACTTTGAGGAGTGCTGTTATAGCCCTACCGTTGATTAGAGTGTCCAACCAGAGAGTAGTGAAGAGTAGTATCATAAAGAGAATATATTTATATGAGAGTGTTCACTAGTGAAAGTATGATCCCTAGGCCTTGTTTCTAAGCATTGAAACACCGTTTGCTATTAGATCTGTTACATGTTTGCTTGCTTCCTTCTTTATTTCAGTTTGCCTTTAGTCTCTTCCACGCCATCAAAGTATTCTCTATCACCGTTATCACTTATAATTATCCATACCACTTGTATTTCACTATCTCTTCGCCGAACTAGTGCACCTATACACCTAACAAGTGTATTAGGTGTGTTGGGGACACAAGAGACTTCTTTAATCTTGATTGCAGGATTGCTTGAGAGGGAATACCTTTGACCACTTCCTCCCTGAGTTCGATAAACCTTGGGTAATCCACTTAAGGGAAAATTTGCTGCTGGTCTACAAACCTCTGCACTTGGAGGCCCAACAATTGTCTACAAGAATAGAAGTGCGTAGACATCACGCGTTAGTACCGCTGATGGGAGCGGTAGTGCCGCTCGTTCTTGTCTCTTCCTTCTCCTTTTCCAAACCTCTGTCTTGCCTATTCGGTCGATCCCGGATCGTGGGCTACCTGTAACCGATCCGAGCGTACGCGACATGGACTCGGCCCATGTTCACCTCCATTAGGGTTTCCTAAGTCGCTCTATATAAAGTCTTGGACGGCTACCACCACAACAGACCGAAACCAATCTAGGGTTTTGCCAACCTCTCTGCTCGTGCCGCCACCATAGTCTATGCCACCCCGAGCGTCAGCGTGCACCGGCAAACGGGAGAGTAGGTCTCTGGAACCACTCATCCTTGCGATCCTATACGGGAGAGGGCGAATAAGGTTTTTGGGAAGCGATTTGCGCGACTGCTCAAGTTCTTCATCACGACTCGCGTTCCTAGAGGATCTGCGGGACTTTGGGCTCAGTACGTTCGACGACATCAATGCCGACTTCGTCAACAGGCTGTCACCACCGCTGCAACAACAACTACTCCACATACAGTCGATCGGTACATATACTGTACTTTGATCTACTGTCTGCGTATGGATGTTGTTGCGTTTACAATGCTACTGTTCATGTTGATCAATACGTCTAGTATGCTCGATTGTCACATGTTAGTAGCGATTGTTGTCATGCTTAACATTCTGAAATTAATCATGAAAATTGTGCTTAATATTCCAACATGAGTACCAAATACTATATGCGGTGATGCTAGTATCATCTTGACAAAGTTGACAAGATTACAAATGATAATATTGGTGACCCGGTACATCACATTGCCACCCATATCTACGCACCAACAACAATAGTATACTGGATATGTTGCTCCCCAGTTTATCGAAATGCACATACTCTTCTAGAGTAATATCATGATATAAATCGAGGATCACCTTAATCTAATAAAGTGTGTGATTGGACTACTCGTAAATCTTTTGTGGTAGAATGTAACATGTCAAAATACATCCCCAAAGGTAAAGGCAGTCGGACCGAGAGCTGATATTGTATGTTGCTAAACACGTAAAATAGGCACATTAGTACTGTTATTATAATGATTCAATTTCTTTGCAACATGATGCTGAAATTTAACGTGCCTGCAACATACATATGTTTAGTGGAGATGCGCAAAAGCTTCTGCTAGACAAGTCAGGCAAACGGAGGCATGTTCCAGCACCTAGAATACAGTGACAGAGTATCACTAACATTCATAAAAATCGATGACATCCTGGTAGAGTCAGGGTTAGAAACATCCTAGTAGTTCAGAAGATCTATCATAGTGGAAATAAGCTTCCTACATATATTAAAGATTGTAGATAACACAATTCTCTGTATACAAAGAGTAAATGATGTGATATCACAAATTATCTTATATAACTGACAAGTTCACCCCCACTAATCTATTTCTCTTAACATGTAGCCTATCCATCTCCTCAACTGCCACATCATCTATTTTTAGCCCTTTTTTCCTTTTTTGTGTTTTCTCTGATCCGTTCCGGTGATGTGGTTCATGCAATATGTGATGAAATCCCATTCTTCAGCCCATTTGCGAACCGGCCCAGCACTTTTTGTCGTCTCCACCGAGTAGACAGACCGACAAACCAACACCTTCCTCCTCTCAATCAATGTCCACGGTTGTGCTTCCTCTTCCCATCCCTCACGATTTCCAAATGTTTTAATCTTTTCCTTCGTCTCCTTCAGGATTTCAGAGAAACCGTCGCCATCATACCACTTCCTCTATCACACCATCTCTGCTAATAAATTGGTCGAGGTAGCCGATTGGACATTGGTGCCAATAAAAAACCTGCTTCACCATGAGACACGCATGTCCATGATCCATCATCCATGGCTAGGCTTCCAACCACCCCCTGCTGATACAGCGGCCTTTTGAGCCATTCCCTCCCTCGGTTCTTGACGTTTTAATGGAAAGTTTGGAGTATGCGGTCCCTGTTATTTTCTTCTTGCCTTCCATTAGATTACTTCTCAATCTTGTCTTCCATTAGATTACTTCTCAATCTTGTCTTGTGTTGGGCGATTTGGATGTAAGAGCATATCCACTCGGCTTCCTAGTTCTAGGGCGTTGTTTTGTCCGGACGCCGAAATTCGGTCCAGTCGTGACCCCGGTTTCGTCCGGATTTAACCCAAAATACGTCCAGGTTTCCCAGACCGTTCCCGGGGCGACGGGAACGCGCTGACAACACCGGACGAAGCGATTTCGGCGGAAAAGAGTCGTTCGGTGAGTGGACCCGCCCAGTCAGCGGCAGAAGCCGAGTCGTCTCATCCTCCCGCATCGGGACGCTGCGAAGGTCCGTCGGGCATTAACCACCGGTCTCGTCGGCCACGCGTCGCCGTAATGGCACGCCACCGTCGCCTTGGCTCCTGCGACGGACCGGTGGGCATTAACTTCCCGCCGCTTCCCTTTTTCGCGCCCTCGCCGCTACACCCCTTACCGCTGGCTCGCAGCGTACTTCCACCTCCAATCCGCACCACCCCCCGAACTCCGGCGAAAGAGGAAGATGGCGGAGAGGTACCCAGTGGATCCCGCGGTGGCGAACGACTTCCGCCGGTGAACGCTCTAGCCGTGGGAGACACGGATGCTCCACGACGCCGGGTACATGGCGCCACCGGACTTCCGTTCCCCCTCGGTGGAGGCTCAGCGTCTGCGGCATACCAGTGTCGCCGGTGCCGGAGGACCACGAGTTGGTGCGAGATCCAGGCCGCCATCTCGGCGATGCCAGATCCGGAGCTCGCCGAGGACCCCGGTAACCTGGCGTTCTGGGAGAACTTCTTCGAGGAGCGCCACCTCGCCGAGCTCGCCGAGGACCCCGGTAACCTGGCGTTCTGGGAGAACTTCTTCGAGGAGCGCCACCTCGCCGAGCTCGCCACGCAACCTGGTCCTCCCGGCGAGCCTCCGAAGCGCAACAACGCGGCGAGCTGCCGCCGATGGTCGAGCGCGGAAGGGTGCACGCTCGCGGCCATCCTCGAGCACATCCATGCCAGTAACAACCCCAAGCTGGGGTTCCCGCGTTCGCCGGCACCACCCCCTCGCCGCGGGCGCCAACCACCTCCGGCGAGTTGGCGCCGAGGAGGATGGCCAGCCTCTTCACCTTCTCCTCTGTGTCGCGCTCCTCGGCGTCGGCTCTGGCTCAGTCGCCACGCAGCAGCGGCGAGGTATTTCGGCCTCCTAAGCACGAGGCCGACACGCCGAGGTCCTCACCGCCAAGAACACGCGCGCACGGTGTCGTCATCAATGAGGCCCGCGCCGCGATGCCCCCGACCGGGCGGATGCCCCTTTGCCAGCCGAAGCTGGAGCCCGCCGACTAGGGCATCGCTGTCGATAAGGACTCCTTCGCCATGAAAATAGCGATCGAGCATTCTCTACGCGAGGCCGTGCCACCATCAGCGTCCACGGAGCCGAACATCCTCGCCTGGTCCAGGGCGGACTAGGAGGAGGAGGCGCTGCGCGTGCAGCGCCTGCAGGAGCAGGCTGAGCGTCGTGCCAGAGGGCGCCCCGCCCCGCTCAGAGCGCGTGATATGGGGTGGCCCGATCTTCTCAGTAAGCGGATGGCGATGATGATGTTGGATGATAGATAACTAGTGAGTAGCTATGATCTCTCCCGCTCGATCCCTGATGCAGTGCAACATATCTCGAACCTTGTAGGATATTCACAACACCACACTCTTGCGCACGCAGTCGTGACCACGAACGGTAGTATGCAATCTACTAATTCCCAATGGAACAACAGATCACACTCAATTATAGTTGGTAGATTTGAACACAGGGTAATTCCAGAGGTTCTATGAAAGAAACAACTCAAAAATATTTTAACGT